>MU226429.1:746111-760827 GCA_018584345.1 Thuja plicata
TATATTATTCTTAATTAATAATTGATTGATGAAACATTATAAGATTGATTAAATTATAATTAATGGGAAGAGGCATGTCCTTTCTTATAAATAGTAATGAATAGACATGTCCCATGAAGGGACATGTTTCTCCTAGCCTTATTCCTAATATAAATGGAAGATAGATTGTTGCATTTGGAAAACACATACAACATAGAGTGCTATTACATTTGCAGCTATCCTAAAAACTTAACACTTGCTATATTTCTTTTGAGATACAAGGTAACTTTTCATATAAGAAATGCTATCAGGTTTGTTGAAGGGCCAATATCTTCCATATTTAACCTCTTCCTTGTTGAAAATAAATCGTCTTTTGAATCTGCATTTTGATTGTTACCTACATAGAAATGTTGTTAAACATGAGTCTTATCAAAGACTAAGTGCTCCCCTAGTATCCTGGAAAGTATCCTCATTTATATAGCCTTCTAGATTGCCCATAAAATATTAGCTGACACAACAAGCTGAAACAAATTCTAAGAATGACTTAAACCTTCCGAAAACCAAAGAGGATCTCCTGCCAATTGATTCTACTTTTATCCCCCACCCCACAAGATCAACAAATAATATGTTGCAAATCTCCTTTGCGAAAAAACAATCAAAGAAGATATGTCTAATGCTCTCAGTCTGTTTACAAATGCAACATAAATTTACGATGGAAGAAGAAATAGCAATGAGGAGTTTTTCAAATGTGAACACCCATTTAAAGCAATCAATTTTATGTTCTAAAACCTTAGACCATAACATCTTAAAAACTTTTGACCAGTGTTTTCCAGAGAGATCAAGATTCCAACATTTGTTTAAGTGATTGGGGAGCTCTGGGATGAGTTTAAGGTTCTATAAGTAATTTTAGGCTTGAAGTTTGACTTCTTAGCTCCTTCTCTCCAGGTGAGTCCCTCAAAAAACACATTGTCATTGGATTTGCAAATTGGGAAAAGAATTATGTTGTTGGTCTCACTAACAATAGATTAATTTTTCGAATGAGTTGCAGGGAGACAAAATTCATTGCTCAAATCATTCCAAGATTTTAGATGGTTGTTATACATGATATCATTAAAGCATTTGATACCTTTTATGTGCCAATTTTTAGCCAAACATCTTTGCAATATGGCAAGAGATTTGTCTTTATTTGTCAAGTTTTACCAGATTGATTTATCAGAGCTCAAGGAACTCTTGTCATGTTTCATAAATTCACAGTTATAATCTGACTTCTAATGATCTCCCAAGCTTTGCATGTACTCTTGAACTCATTGGATCGAACACACATTATTGGAAATCTACTAAAAAGAATGTCACTGAGTGGAGTTGCTTCCAACTCTTAGCTTGTTTTAAAACGTTTGATTGAATGTTAGTGATGACAAGTACATTCGAAGGTTCATTTCCATTGAAGGCTTTAAAAATCAATTCGTCAACTAGAGAGATGCCTTAGTTATTTAAATTTCTCAATTTTAGACCTCATTCCAACTTATCGAGGCAACATCAATCCCACTTAACAATGTGCTTTTTTCTTATTACCTTTCCCATATGACCAGAGGAATTGTATAATCTTTTTTTTTAATTTCATTTATTTGGTAGCTACTAAATAGCCATATTGAAGAATAATAAAGGTTATAAGACGACGATAATTTTTGACACACCTGAAACTTGTCAGTTAAGGAGAGGTTTTGTTTATTCCATCGATAGATTTCTTTTTGTATTTTGCTCTTAATCTATTACGACATCTCTTTTAGATAGTGGTTAAGAGTGAAGGGAATACCAAAGTACCTAAGTAATTTGTTAGGCCCTCCCTATTGAAACTCAACTTACTAAACCAGTCTGGGAGTTAATTGTCCCAACTAAGCATTATAGTCTTTGCTTTTGAAATTCTAGCTCTAGTGGCTTGACAAAATAGATTAGGTTTGTGCTTATGATATTCAATATTTATTTTATCAAGATTAACAAACATTGCAATATCATCCGCCATTTGAATGTTTAGAAGATTTTTCTCCATTTGGGAGAGATAATCCTTTAACTTTAGGAGAGAAGTAAGAATCCTTTAGAATGAAAAAAATGCATATGAGATTGTCACAAACAGGGGAAGGGTAAGGGGACAAACCTGCTTGATTGACCTCTGCAAAGGGAATTGTACAGACAAATATATTGGCATCTACTTGAGCTACAACATCGTTGAATAGAGTCTTCACCATTCGGAAAAAAACTAATTGGGAAGCCAAAAGTTTCAAGAATCATCATGAGAAATGACCACTCCACTCTATTATAGGCCTCCTCAAAGTCAAGTAAAAGAATGCCAGTGTTTTGGTTGGAAGTCCTAGCCCGTTTCTTGGCCTTTGAACTAGTAATGGGATTCTCTATAATGCATCTACCCCTATTGAATCTTATTTTGGTAGAGCTAATAAATTTGGGTAGGATATCCACTAATCTATGAGCCATAAGTTTGGTTAGTAACTTATAGGAGACATTCAGGAGAGTAATAGGTCTGCAATTAGTGTCTTGTCGATGGCTTCAAAATATACCCTAGGGAACCTTTGTCTATGGCTTCAGAATATACTTGCATTAGGTCATCTTCTATCCAATCCAAATTCTTTTACTAGAAGTCACTTGGGATGCCATTTGGTTCAAGTGTCTTTCCATTATTCAACTTTTGAATTGCATTTACTATTTCTTCTTGAGATGCATCTAGATTTAAAATTTCTGCAACATGATTTGTGATCTTCTTGCGAACTAAGTGTTTGCGTAGTTCCCTAGCGTTATATCCTCGAGGATCTTTCCATTGAGTAGAGAGGAGAGTCTTATAGAAACTGTGAAATTGCTTTCTAATTTTCTCACGATCACTTAGGTAAATTGTTATTAGCCCAAATATGATATACTTTCTCTCTGACATTCTTAATTTTGATATATCTAAAGAAGAATTTGAATTCCTTATCCCTGTTATTAAGCTAGTTCCTTTTGGCTCTAACTCTTAAATGTTGCATCTTTTTAGCTCAACCTCCTAGACCCTCTTGAAGGATATAGGAAGGAAAACATACATGATTTACTTAGTGTTATAGGTAGAAGTGGAGTAGAAGGATTTATTGCAGATTATATAGGCCTTGTGCAGAGTTATTGAGGGACGCGTCCCTAAGCCTATTTGACTTGTTCCGCAAATAGGGACATCTCGAAGATCTCGCTTGGATTTTCCATAGTATTAATGTATGAGTTTTAATAATTTATTTAATTTTGACGCTCATGTGAACTCTCAATTTAAGTTATTTCACACAAATACTGAATGTTAAGGTTCAATATTGTACATTTGCATGCTTTGTCCATGTTTTCATATGAATATTTAAAATTTGCCTATATATTTTAAACTTTTTTATATTTTATATAGCCATTCCCTTTGTGGTCCCTTTGCCGTCCCCAAAAATGGTTTTAAAAATCAGGGACAAGGAAACACGTCCGCCCATCCTAGAAACTCGACTTAATATAGGATTTATGCTAATAAGGACTTTTTTTGGCTTTGATCAGACTTGTGATGGCTGCAGGGTGAAGGTTACTCCCTATTCTGTTTGATCGTCATCCTATCTTCTCTAAGATTTTTCTAGCTAATGAAAAACATAAAGATAGTGGAAAGGAAGGTAAATTCCGGCTAAACACTAATTTTCTAAAGGATGATGATTGCAATGAGGCAGTCATTGCCCTTAGAGAAATTAAATATTAAAAGACTAAATTGCCGCCGAAAGGTGGAATAACAATGTTGACATTTGGGCTAGTATTTTTCAAAATATGGAAAAAAGGAGAGCCTTAGACAATAGAAAAATTGAAAATGGACTTTAGGAAGAAGCCTTTAAATTGGAGAAGGAGCTTCAATGCAATCCCAAGAACCTAGGAGTAAATGACGAGTCAATTATAATAACAAAAAGCAAATTAAGAAATCTGTCAGTCTCTATCTTGTTCCATTTTAGTTTGTTATGTGTTCCTTGAGGGAATCAATCGTTCCTCAAAATTGCCCAAACCACTTTCCTACTTGAACTTTTAGTTCTGTTTTGTGCTTATTAGCGTATCCTTGTATTTGGTGGCACTTTTCTTCAAACTTTCTTTCATTTCTTTGTACAATTAATGGATATACTCTGTAAAACCCTTAGCTACAACACCCTTCCTTACTAAATTTGCACTATCTCTTAATTCATTGGCATTCCTTGGGTTGTACCCATGCACAATAAAAAATGACTTTTCCCTATATTCCTGTTGATTGAGTTATTGTAGGCCAACTTTTCTTGAGCCAACATTAGATCCCATTTATTAGGTCTGCCATTTATAAAACATCTCAACAAATTACCGAAGCCTTTATTTATACCTTCAGTTTGAGCATTAGTTTGAGGATTGTAGGCTGAACAGAAACCTAATTGTATTCCTGATTTTTCCATAAGGTACACCAAAAACACCCAACAACCATTGTATATCTTTCTAAAACAATTCTCTTCAAAAAGCTAGGCAATTTAACTATCTCTTTGAAAACAACATGGCTATATGGGAAGCATGACGCAAGGAAGGCAAGGAGAACAGGGGCCCAAGGCACTCCCAACTATCCACACCAACTTCCAGAACAACACGGAAGCAACAACACAGAAAAGGAGAGAAGAAACATCAGATACTTATAATAATTCATCAAACTCATTACATGTCGGGCTGTAAGGCCTTCCCGGTTTCAGCCATGTACATTCAAGTGTTTACAAAAGAATCTTCATACATTCGAGGTCACAGACCTGCCATCCAAATATGCTAACACTTAATCTTCTATCTCAAACTGATACCAAAAACTACTACCAACTCCCCACAAAATCTAAGAACAGATACCAAATATATACAAGAGTCCACCAAAGAGGTCGGCACTCAGATCCTAAAGATCCAACATAGGAAACAACAATGACCCATATTTAGGTCCACACACATCCCAATGAGAGACCCCACATTAATTACGCTATGGAAATTAAATGCAGAAGTCGGCCAGATCAGGATAAACAACTCGGTAAGAAGCCGGCCGAGGAACAGGAACAACTCGATAAGAAGATTACCGAGCATCAGAAACAACTCGGTGAAAACCCAACCGAGCAGCCAGAACGCCACTGAGACCCGTCGGTAAAGTAAGACAAAACAAGTAACCAAGCAACAATAGCTACAGAGCATCAGAAACAACTCGGTAAGAAGGTTACCAAGCATCAGAAACAACTCGGTGAAAACCCAACCGAGCAGCCAGAACGCCATCGAGACCCATCGGTAAAGTAAGACAGAACAAGTAACTGAGCAACAACAGTTACCGAACACTTCACCGAGCAGCCTCCAAACAAGCTAAAGAACAAAACAAACATATTTTTGGTTGATCAGGATTGCCAAAGAACCCAAGATGCTCCTGCATCAGACACCTGGGGTTAAAAGAAATGATTCCCCGAATCATGTGTCAGGTCCAACCTGAATTCAATCCAACTCAGATTGAGAAATCCAAGACGAGTCCTCAATCGGTCTGTTCTTCCATTTTATCAGATACTCCATGTATTTCTTTCCTCTTGTACTTCTGCCAAATCTCTATTTCAAAATCTGTTCAACTTCTTCTATCTGTTTCTTAGGATAATCACTCGGTACTGTCACTTCTTCATCAGATTCATGATATTCATATAAGTCTGAAATATTGAATATAGGTGATATATCCATGTCATCAGGTAATTCCACTTCATAAGCATTTCCACTATCAAATCTTCTCAATATTTTGGAAGGACTAAATTTCTTCATTTTCAATTTATCATATGTTCCAATAGGAAATCTGCCTTTCATCAAATGAACCATTATTGCATCACCAACTTCAAAAGTTTTGTGTCTTCTTGATTTATCTGCACTATCCTTGTATTTCTAATTACTTTTCTCCAACTTTGTGTTTTACATCCTCATGCAATGTCTTCATGAACTCAACAAACTTTTCTGCTTCAGCACTTCTTTTCTCTTCACCAACAATATCTCTCAAGTCTGATATACCTCTCGGTTGTGTGCAATAAACAATCTCAAAAGGTGTCTTTCTAGCACTTCTATTTAATGAACTTTTATATGCAAACTCTGCTTGTGCTAACATCAAATACCAATTACTCGGCGTGTCTCCAACTAAACATCTTAACAAGTTACCCAAACTTCGGTTTACAACCTCTGTTTGTCCATCAGTCTGTGGATGAAATGTAGAACTATATTTCAACTCGATGTCCAACTTCTTCCAAAGTGTTTTCCAAAAATAGCTGACAGACTTACTATCTCGGTCATAGATGATACTCCTTGGTAATCCATGCAACTTGACAATCTCCTTAAAGAAAAGATCTTCTACATGTTCGACATTTGATGTTTTTCTACATGGTATGAAATGTGTCATCTTAGAAAATCTGTCCACAACAACAAATATGGAATCATTACATCTTGCTGTCCTCAGTAAGCCAAGAACAAAATCCATGCTGATATCACTCCAAGGTTTCTCAGGAACAGTAATTGGTGTATACAAACCAGTATTCTGACTTACTTCTTTTGCAACTTGACAAACTCCACATCTTTTCACAAATTTCTGAACATCTTTATACAACTGAGGCCAAAAATGCCTTTTCGTAAGTAAACTCAATGTCTTATCAATACCAAAATGTCCAGCCAAACCACTACTATGTTTCTCCTTTATCAAATTAGTTGTCATTGATCCTCTCGATATGCACAACTGAATATCTTTGAACAACATATCTTCCTGAATGAAATAGTCCTCATACTTACTTGGTTGATTTGGAATAGGTGCTCTGCACACTCTCCACTGCTCAAAAAAATCAGGAACATTTTCATACAATTTCTTCATGTCATCAAAACCAAGAACCTCAATTCTCATTTCAGTCAACAAAGATCTTCTACTCAATGCATCAACAACTCGGTTAGAAACTCCACTCTTATGTTTAATCACAAATGTGAAACTCTGCAAATACTCTACCCATTTCATATGTCTCCGATTCAACTTATTTTGACTACCCAAATATTGTAAAGCTTTATGATCAGTATACAACACAAATTCATTCGGCATCAAATAATGTCTCCATTTCTTCAGAGCTTGAACAATATTATAGAATTCTTGATCATAGACAAAATATTTCCTTTTAGCATCATTCAACTTTGCACTAAAGAAAGCAACAGGTTTACTTTCTTGGATCAACACAACTCCTATTGCACTTCCTCTCACATCACATTCAACTTGAAATACCTTATTGAAATCAGGTAAGGCTAACACAGGTAATTCAACAACCTTCTGCTTCAAAGTCTCAAAACTTTTATCAGCTCCATGTGTCCATTTGAATTCTCTTTTGTCTACTCTCATTGTCTCAGTCATAGCATTACAAATAGAACTGAAATTTCTGATAAACTTCCTGTAAAAACTTGCCAATCAATGAAACGATCTTACCTCATTGATATTCTCAGGTGTAGGCCAACTAATTATAGCTTCAACCTTCTGGGAATCCATCTTCAAACCATCAGCTGAAATCACAAAACCTAAATACACAAGTTCTTCTCCAATGAAGGAACTCTTTTTCAGATTTATCAACATCTTTTCCTCTTTCAATCTCTGCAATACTTGTCTTATATGCATTAAATGCTCTTCTCTAGTCTTACTGTATATCTGAATATCATCCAAGTATACAATTACACATTTATTCAAGAATTTCTTGAAAACCTCATTCATTAACCTCATAAATGTACTCGGTGCATTAGTTAAGCCAAAAGGCATAACCAACCACTCATACAAACTTTCTTTTCTCTTGAAAGCAGTCTTCCACTCATCACCTTCTCTGATTCTAATCTTATGATATCCACTCTTCAAATCAATTTTGGTAAAATATCTTGCTCCACTCAAATAATCCATTATATTATCCATCCTCGGTATAGGAAACCTATACTTGGCTGTGATCTTATTGATTGCTCTTGAATTAGTGCACATTCGCCATTCTCCATTTTTCTTAGGTGTCAATATAGCTAGTACTGCACATGGACTCAAACTTTCTCTGATCAAACCCTTGTTCAACAACTCATGAACTTGTCGGTTAAGCTCTTCATTCTCAGTCGGTGTCAACCGATGTGGTGCCTTGTTCGGTAAACTAGCTCCAGGGATCATATCCATACAATGACTAATATCTCTCATTGGTGGAAAACCATCAGGCACATGTTCTGAAATGATTTCCTTGTACTCAGTAAGCAATTTCTCAACTTCTGTAGGAATTTTATCTTCTATATTCTAACTCGGTTTGTTAGGAATCAAAGCATAACAAACATCATTTCTTTTTAAATCCTTAACAAACTGTCTACCTTCCATCAAACAAACTTTCACAGATGTACATATCTAACCAACAGATTCTGCAACCAAAGGTAACAAAATTTGTTTCTTTCCATCAACCCAAATAGTATATCTATTCACTCTTCCATCATGTACATCATGTCTATCATACTGCCAAGGTCTACCCAACAAAATATGACAACAATCCATTGGCATAATATCACACAACACCTTATCATAATACTTTCCAATTTTCAGATTCACAAAACATTGTTCACTCACCATTAATGTATGCTCATCCTTGATCCATGAAATCTGATAGGGCTTCAGATGCTTCATTCTTTCCAACTGCAACTTTGTGACCATTTCCTCAGATGCTAGATTCTCCGAGCTTCCACTATCAACAATTACCTTCCAAATTTATCTGCAACTCTACATTTGGTCTTGAACAAACTTTTCCTGACAGGATCTTGCTTATCTTTCTCACTCCATGGTATCCTTTTGATCATTAGATTTGCTTCCTTCTCAGGTTCATTCGGTGACTCCTCTTGCACCAAAGCATTTCTGCTACTACCGACTTTCTTGCTTGCATGTGTACACTAAAAAGACCTATGTCCTTCTTCACCACAATTGTAACAAGTTCCTTGGAACCCTCTTCTGCTATAACCATGTCGGGAGTAGTTGCCTCTCCCTCTAAATGAACTTCCACCTTTCCAGTCGGTCTTCCCTTTGTCTTGATATGTGTCTGAATTCGTTTTGTCTGGTTCGGATTTATTGTTTTCACCATGAGATCTACCTCTTCCTCTAGGGAATCTACCACCTCTGCCTCTTTGCCTTTGTTCATATCTTTTGTTCAATTTCTCGTCAGCTTTTAGGGCAAACTGATATGCCTCTTCAATGCTCTCCATCTTTACCAAGCTGATCTCGTCTTGTATATAACTTCTTAATCCATTCAGATATCTTGCTATTCTTTCCACTTCATCTTAAACATATTTAGATCCGATGTCTAATTTGTAGAATTCTTTAGTATAATCCTTTACCATGCTATCTTTCTGCTTCAAACTTTTCATTCTCCTAATCAGGTTAATCTGGTAATCACAAGGTAGAAACTTGCATTTCAATTTGTTTATCATCTTATCCCATACCTTGATCTTGTCTTTTCCTTTCTTCTTTCGATCCAATTGCAGTTGCTCCCACCATAAGGATGCATGACCTTTCAACTTTGTGCTTGCAATCTTCACTTTCTTCTCCTCTGGTACATTCTCATAGTCAAAGTACTTTTCCATCTTAGTTATCCAGTCTATCAATTCATCAGAATCCAATTTTCCGTTATACTCACGGGGATTAAACTGAGGTGTGGACTTCAAACTTGTCAATGCTCGCTGGAATCTCTCTTCTTCTTGATCCATCATAGGTGCAGGTGCAGTTTCGCCTTGCACTTCTTCCAATTCATCATCACTAACATCTTCAAGATGTTTTCCTCTGTGCTGGGCTGTCTCAACGACTTTTAATCTTGCAGCCATCTGTCTTACATATCAGCTTGACCTGGATCTGCATTTCCTCTCCCATGAACCATCTTGAAACCCTCTGCAATTGTAGGTCAGATCGCAATCTGCTACCCCACAACAATATCCACCAACTAGGGTTAGGGCTTACAAGAAGGAACCTAGATCTCACCTTCGCTCTGATACCACTTGACGCAAGGAGGGAAAGGAGAACATGGGCCCAAGGAACTCCCATCTATCCACACCAACTTGCAGAACAACACGGAAGCAACAACACAGAAAGGGAGAGAAGAAACAACATATACTTATATTAATTCATCAAACTCATTACATGCCGGGCTGTAAGGCCTTCCTGGTTTCGGCCATATACATTCAAGTGTTTACAGAAGAATCTTCATACATGCGAGGTCACAGACCTGCCATCCAAATATGCTAATACTTAATCTTCTATCTCAAACTGATACCAAAAACTACTACCAACTCCACGCAAAATCTAAGAACAAAAACCAAATATATACAAGAGTCCACCAAAGAGGTCGACACTCAGATCCTAAAGATCCAACATAGGAAACAACAACGACCCAGATTTAGGTCTACACACATGCCAATGAGAGACCCCACATTAGTTACGCTATGGAAATTAAATGCAAAAGTCGACCATATTAGGATAAATAACTCGGTAAAAAGCCGACCGAGCAACAAGAACAACTCGGTAAGAAGGTTACCAAGCATCAGAAACAACTCGGTAAGAAGGTTACCGAGCATCAGAAATAATTCAGTGAAAACCCAACCGAGCAGCCAGAATGCCACCGAGACCTGTCGGTAAAGTAAGACTGAACAAGTAACTGAGTAACAACAGCTACCGAACACTTCACCGAACAGCCTCCAAACAAGCTAAAGAACAAAACAAACATATTTTTGGTTGATCAGGATTGCCAAAGAACCCAAGATGCTCCTGCATCAATGCATCATTACTTTTTAGACATGTTATAAAATGAGCAAGTTTAGAAAATCTATCAACAACAACAAAAACTAAATCATTGTCTCTTTGTGTTCAAGGCACCCCCAAAACAATTTTCATACTCATATATTCCCACTACCTTTCTGGTATGGATAAAAGGTTGATATAGTTCCTTATTTTGCTTTGTTCCTTTGGCATTGTTGCAAATTTTGCACCTTTTTCACCATCATCTTCACATCAACATTCATTTTAGGCCAATCGTGTCCTTCATTCGATCGTTCTACTCACTTGTCAAGGTTTTCCTCATTGACAATTGAGCTATACATATTCCATCCATCGAGTCCTATTGTTTTCTTTTGGACTTTGGCAAGCAGTCCAATCTTCTTTTAAATTAGCATCTCCTTCCTACAACTCCTGTGAAGAATAAAAAAGTCATAATATTTATACGTAGCTCATTTAAGAACAAACTTATTCTACTCAAAAGATTAGCTACTTGGTTGGATTGTCCAGATCTATGCTTCATAACAAAATAATAGCTTTGTAGAAATTTAACCCACTTCATTGTGTTTTTGTTTTAGCTTCATAATGATTAGTGTACAAAACATACTCCTTGGGCAAAAAATGTCTCTATATTTTCAGTGCTTGTACAATTGCATAGAATCCTTGATCACATACTAAATATTTCTTCTTTGGCTTTTTCAATTTTTTATTAAAATATGCTATAGGCCTTCTTAACTCAACACGCCTCATATGGCTGTCCCACTTACATTGCAAATATCCAAAATACTATTACAAACATCCCAAGAAATAGTTGTAGTACCTCTTTCATCAACCGCATAATGTACTTGGGGTATTTGTTATACCAAACAACATCATCAACCACTCGCACAAAACATCTTTAGTTTTGAATGCAGATTTCCATTCATCTTTTTCTCAAACTCTTATATGATGGTACCCACTCCTCAAATCTATCTTAATAAAATACTTAGCTCGACTTACGTAGTCTCATATCATCTATTTGATGTAGTGAGAATTTGTAGTTGACTGTCCTATCCTCAAGGTCTCGAACACTTTCCAATTTTTTAGATCTATTAGACCAAGAGATTAAAAATTCATATTGTGATTTTTTGTTCTTTTATTGTAAGATATTTGAGTGTTTACATTTCATGAATGTGAGTTTATCTCTATTTCTTTGTATTCTTATCATCTTTTTGGTTTACTTCCTTTTGAACCTATTGATGTGTGTTTTGTGCCACTACAACATGCATAATCAAATACTTAGTATTCCAAGATGAAACACCAAATTTACAACTCTCTCTTGAATAAGGATGCTCATATGCTAAACATGTACATGGATTGTGTGATCAAATGAGACAACCCCAAGGTTGCTTCTTATTGTGGACTTTCACTCAATTTTAATGATGTGATTTGCTGGTATCACAAAGGTATTTACACTATTCATTCAATGGACATCAACTTCTTTAGTTTCTTCCAACCAAACAAACTGCAAAGAGAAAGGCTTTAGAAAGATATTCTACTCCTAGTATGCAAGAATTGATGAATGCCTTTCTGCCTCTACTAGACTTAGTTTAGGCATCAAGATCAACCAAGCTAGTGCGATCTCCTAAGGTAGATGTAAGATGTTCAAACTATTACCATTCCATTAACACCATCCATCCATGCATATCAATGTGCAAGCAATAATCGAAGTAAAACTCATAAATATGCCATTCGACCACACAAGGCAAATTTACAATCAACAAACAACTGGTGATTTGATCTAATTGAGTTCACCAAAGATGCATCCAAAATATCTTTCATTCAACTAAACACTATCTCTAAACAAGATGAGAAAAAAATCCTAATCTATGTGAGGAAATGTAGAAACTGTGCAACACTCCAAAGCAACACCAATAATCCACCATGAAGACCAACAATGAATTAGCAATTACTTTGATATCATTATGACAACAATTTCTCCGAGTCTCCCCTCCTACTCTACTGTATCTCTAATCTAATTTATTGAGTTACAAATGAGAAGGCTTTGGCCTTTTATAGTTGTTCAATTACAATGAATGACGAAGACCAATTCAAGATCAATGGCCAAGATTTATCTAGCAATTCCCTAACCTAACTACCACTTACAAGCATTAAATGGTTGAATGATTAGAATAAGGCACCACCTTGTGGGCCAATGAGAAATTACAATGATTCCGTAGACCAATCTGAAAATAGGTTAGGTAGAAGCCTTGAGTGGACTCCACAGGTACACTTGACATGTTCTTATTGGATGTTCCTGGACATGTACAACTGGGATTTACTGATTGGAGGATGATTAGGCGCCATCTCAGCATGCTTATCTCATAAATAGATTGATTTCTTGGTGATAAGAGAAAAATCTTTTGATACTCAACATTATTGATCCTTGGATTGATTGTGGCTGCCCAAGTTGTTTCCTCTCAAGGATTTCTTCTACTCTTGGATACCTTATTGCCATGTTCTTGAATGCTGCACTTGAAATATTTCTTGATGCCTTTACCTCGATCTTTGCCTTCATATTCCTTTTGTATAACTTGTTTTCTTGGATTGTTCTACTCGGTCCAATTGAACTTGGATTCCGGAAGGGAACTCAAGTTGATCCTCTTCTGCATGTAGCCTTGTTTCTTCGATTTCATCTTCGTGTTGCCTTTGAGTTTTGCATTTCCACCTTAACTTTCAACTTCAAGCCATCCTCTCACTTGAAATCCTGAGCTTGATCTTGTCATAATCTTTCCTTGTTCTCGGGCATCTCCCTCCTCCATTTCACCTTGCAAAACAAGAAAGAAACTTGACTTAAATTCATGACAACAAATGCAAACTAGAATCAAAACACTTTAGGCATTTTAATCTCCAACATATTCGTAATTTCAAACTTTCTAAATCTGATTTTCTTTCATAAACTTTGAACTTCACCCTTCGATTGATTGAATATGATGGTACTTGAGGATTAATTTTACTATTTCTCAATTCCTTTCCCCAAATCCAAATTGTGGTCGAATTACTTGGTTGAAAGGGGCTGGCTGAAATCTTGGGGTTCATGTCCAGCTTTGTGGACATGAGGATGTTGGAATCCGCCACCTCTATATCCATCCTTGTGGACAAGAGGGTGGTGGAATCCACCACCTTCATGTCCACTCCTCACTTGCTCTTTCACAAGGACTGACCTTCTTCCTCAAAACCTCTTGCATTTTGACTTTTCTTATAATCAGTTATTTGCTTTTGGATTTGATTGTGTAAGTTTTTTAAGCATCGACGTTTCGGATCACACTCCGTGATGCTAAAAAAACTTACACAATCAAATCCAGAAGCAAATAACTAATTTAAATGGATTGTGGAAATCTGATAATGTTTTCTTATAATTCTCAGCTTCTATTTCATCTCAAATTCCGTCTATTGCCATGATTTGCTCCTCAATTTCAAGTCTTGGTCTTGGATTTTCACTCTCACCGATATGATCTTTACACCTTCATACCCAAATCAGACTTCATTTAGTGGGGAATAATACCTATGTTACCGGGTTCGGCCCCTGACCCCTTCGAACCCAAGGAAATTCGAACCGGTTCGAAATTCGGGTCCGGTTCGCCTGTGGGTTCGAATTTTTTGGGCAGGGTCCGATTTTTTAATGCCAAATTCGAACCCGGGTTTAACTGGTTCGAACCCAAGCGAATTTCGCAAAAAAAAATGAATTTGGTGCGAATTTGTGACGAATTTTGCCCGGGATTTCACTTAAAACATTATTTCATGACGTATTTGTTACGAATTTTGCCCGGGATTTCATTTAAAACATTATTTTATGGCGTATTTGTTATGAATTCCGTCTTGGGGGCTTTGCCCCCGAACCCCCATTTAATAATTTGGGATGGAAAT
>MU226429.1:761004-791187 GCA_018584345.1 Thuja plicata
TTACAAATTTACAAGTGTTTTTATTGTTTAAATGTTTACTTTTTATGATACTATGTGACATTCTAATCTTAACTCATGCTTCTAGGCTGCATATATATCAAAATATGTATATATATAAAAAAAAAATCACATATTTTGGTACTAACGAACCCGAACCCAAACCCCTTTTCAAAATTTTGGCGAACCGGCGAACCGGTTCTTCGAACTTGAACCCGAACCGGCATCCTAGAATAATACTAGTTTTCACCTTGAAATGCTTGTTTCTAACGACCATAATGCCCACGGAATGTAGATCTCACGTCAAAATGATTGTGGAAAAATGAGGGTCTTCGTCTATAAATGCAGACGAGAGGGTGGCGGAATCCACCACCTTCATGTCCACAACTTATTTTCAACACGGATTTGTACTACTTTTCTTTTTTATTCCCGCTTTAATTTCCATTTTGTGATGACTTGGATCTTCAATTTGGAATGTTAGACTTGATGACGGTTTCTTCTTGAGTGCAGGTCTGATCGAGGTGGTTTCATTGACAAGTTGATCCGTTGATTACTCAAACCAAGCCTATTTTGGGAGGAGAAACCTGATCTCCACCTTAAAACCATCACAGTTCACCACAAGGAGTCAAACAAAATTGGAATTCGCTCAATACTAATGGGTGGAAATTTGAGGGTTGTCGTCCACAAATGCGGACATGGTGGTGGTGGAATCCACCACCTCCATGTCCAAGCCACTTTAAATTTTCTACAAACTTGGTTTGTCCTTGTTTCAAACCTCTTCCTCCTTTAAGTTAGGCTTCAATATTTCTAAGTGTAAGGGTTTGGACTTCATCCTAAGCTTGCTGGCCCATTGTTGGCGATGACTTGCTTATAACCTTACCAGCTTGATTCGGAGGGAGACTAAAATTGCTCAAACTCATCTCTAAGACTCGGAGACTTGAAAATTGCCACTGAACTAAGGCTTCCAGGACAACTACCCCTTTGCCAAGCGAAAAAAGGGGGTCCCCATTTGCAATGGGGCGATGGTGTGAAAACCTCACAACAGGACCCTCCTCTGTCCTTTCTTGGGTCGAAGTGTTCTCAATTGTATTGTCCCTACCAAGGAATTTCAACAAACTCCAAATTGTTTTGAATTTTTGCACATAGACATTTTGTCAAGCACTTGGAGAAGATTAATATTTATGAATTTTTTGCTGATTATGAGCAACTGTAACTACTGATTAATCTCATAGGTGTTATGATAAACATTTTCCATGCATCCATTTCACACTTGAATGATCACTGAAATTTCAAAAGTAACATTGAGAGGCTGATCCCATTAATTTTTGGATAAACTTACACATTTCCATTTCTGATAGAGCTCAAGTTGCTGATACAATTTAGGAATTCATATATAATTAAGTGGATTACTATTTTGACTTGGAATGCTTTAAACTTCTGTTAATAAGATTGTTGTTTTGCTTGAATAAAGATGACTGAGCTGAAGTCTGATTTAAACATTCAAAGCACCTTTTTGGTTCGCGGATATTTTGTTAAAAATCTGGTAGAACAGCACATAACATTATTTTTAAGTTTCTGCAACGTAGGTCAGCTGCAACCTTCATTTATGATCATAGACATTCTCACAAACAGTTGTAAGAGATGAAATAATGCATAGAAATTTTGACAAACATTTTTCATATAAGTTGCTAAAGTCAATATTCAAATACACAATGATTCATGACATAATAGTTGATATAGAAGATGCTGGTATAATATTTCTGAGTATAGTTATCAACAGGTAAAAGAAAATGTAGTAACCTTGACCAAAATTATACATTAACAGCTGAAAGTTTTTTACATTGATATCAGTGGTGACGGTGGACTGTGTGCAGCCTATTTTACTTCCTTATTCCTTCCAAAAGATAGCAGCACACCAAATAACCATTTGCAATCTCCTTCGAGCTGGTGTGGCCAGGAATAAGGAAGACCACAATGCACAGATTTATTATTTGAATCACAAGTCTTCCATAAATCTATAGCTTTCAACAATCATAAAAATAAATAGTAATACTAAACTGGAAGAATAATTATCATCAAAGTACAAACCTTCAAAATTGAACATTCTGATCCAAAGTGAATTATACGAGTCCACTAGTACTGGCTAGCGAAGATCTTTCACTCTTGAAACCAATCTTTTCTTGAGGGTTTTCGTACTGGGTTTGTAGGAATTTGTTCAACTCCACAATTAGGGTTTCAATAAAATGTCAAATGCTAAGAATGCACTTTCTTTCCTCTAAATCCTTTTTTATTAGCACTTTTTGGAATATTAAAATATTATTATTTTTGTCCTCTTAAATTCCCGTCCAAAGTGTAACTTTAGACTACATTTAAATTATCAACATAAGTTGTCTTTTAATTTTTACTTTTTCGACAACTTAACAATTACTTTAATGATTAAATGATTTTATGCTCATCCAGCTAAAGTTACAAAAAAAATATTGAAGTGGACCAAAGTGAATTCAGACCGTGCAAAAATATTCTTAAGATCTCAAGAGACCAAATCTTATGAAAATTTGCACTTTCCAAAAGTAGCAAACTTCTCCAAGAAGTGTGGAATGCTCCCAAAATGTTTGAACTACATTAATAAAGTACGATGAAACTCACATTGCTTTCTCGCACTACCTGTAGGATGGTTAACAATGTAAGATATACAGAACAATACAACAAGCATTCAAAGATACCATCAATACAATTACCAATAAACAACTAATTACCAATACCAATGGGATGCAGAGAGTACCATACCAGAATACCAGATTAGCGAGGAAATGTTTATTATCTATTTATTACCAAAAACCAACAACTTCATACAATAAACCAAATCATATATATAATAGTCGGTTGGTTGGGGAAACCAACGGACGCACCTCCTCGCTCCTAACTACCCTCCCGACAAACATAATTAAGTCTTAATACAAAATGACTTTATTTCATACTACATATATCCCCCCCCAAAAAATTGTCGTCTTCCAGATGACTATACAAAAGGAAAATTAGATTTGAGAGTTGGGTTGTGAAGACATTCCTGGACTCGGAGCTCGTTCCTGGATGCGTAGGAGATCCCATTCAGCCGCCTTCTGCTTGGCCTGAACTCCTTGGAGCACCCGTAATGCATCCATCTTTTGGGCTTCAGCTGTTGCTAACTTCTCTTCTAGTCCATCTCGTTCTATCTTCCATTGAGTTTCCCACATAGCTTTTTCCTCTTCCCAATCCTTCTTCATTTGATTTGTCAAATCTTTTTCTTGCTGCAGTTGCAAGTATGTCCTCCTGAAGGCCACCTCCATTTCTCAAAGTGTGTACAAGAGGGGTGGCTGCTCCTGTTCCTCCACTACAATGCCTGGGGCTGTCTAGATTTCAGTTATTTCTTCTTTTTTGTATCCACTCTTGTAGAGTAGGCTCCAATCTGTGTGGCACTCCCCCTTCATGAATATTGCCAAGGACTCTGCTGCTCTAACTATTGCTTCCATGTTCTGACTGCTGGCCTGCTGGATGATTTCCTTCGTGGTGTGCTCCATATGCTCTTTGAGGAATCTTGTTGCTTTATCCTCCAACAAGATCATTTCAGAATCTTGTCTTGTGGTGTGTTGTATTCCCATTATGTTCTCTCCTTCTGTTTTCCTTGGCAGTGGCGAGGGTGGTGATGCCATCCCAACTTCCTCCAGCAATCTATCTGCATCTTCCAACACGGTGTCTTCTCCAGCCTTACTCTGTATATCTTTTTTGTTCTCCGCAGCTTGTACCACCAAGGCAACTGGGTGGGCCACTTCTATACCTTGGGGTGTGTGGAGTCTAATCTTGTGTTCCCCTGTTTGCTGCCCCCTTAGGTCTATGACCTTAGTACACGCCTGTTGGTGTGTTGGAATGAGGTTGGCCATGCCAGGCAAAGAGAGTCTAGTGGCTCCCCATTTAGGTAGCTTTCGCTGTCTGCTTCCCTCTCCTTCTGTACTCCGGATGGTACCGACTCCTTCCGTACTCGGGATGGTACATAATCCTTCCGTAGTAGGAATGGTACATTCTCCTTCTGTACTAGGAATGGCACGATCTCCTTCTGTACCAGGAATGGTACAGTCTCCTTCCGTACTAGGAATGGTACGACCCCCTTCCTTCTCAGTGCTCATGGTTCTGTGAATCTCGACATACTCTGGTACACCTCCTGGTAGTGGGCCTTCCCCTTGTGGTAAAAAGGTGACATCCGGGGGTGTGCCCTTCAAGTGGCCGAATCGGATTTCCTTGTCCTCAGATTCTGAAGAGGTGTCCGTACTAACCTCATCCTCTGAACTGTCATCACTCACCTCATCACCAATCTCCTCCTGGCTTGATCCCTCACTATGTGCTAGTTGCTGTTTTGTTACTTGTCTTGGTTTCTTTGTCCTTGGTTCTCCTCCACCTCCTGTCCCGAAGGTGTCTAAGTGCAACCAGTATGTCATGGCTGGTTTATAAGGTTCCACCCTGTTGGCTAGAACCAGCTCTCCCCTATGATCAACAACCACCGATGTACGAACTGCTTCCAAAAATAATGCTATGGCATGATGAGGCATATAAAATACCTTATGTTTTAGTTCCATGAATTCATACAATCGTTCTTAAAGGAATTGTGCCCAATTATATACTTGTCCCCTGTTCAACCCATCCACTACAGGTAACATCCAGATGGCTATATCTGATGTGCGGTTGCCGGCAGTGAGTTTACTTTAAACCAAGTCTACAATGCAACGCCATTCTTCGTTGGCTATAAATATTCTCTTCAGGCCTCTATTGTTCTTCTTGTTGAGAATGCTTCCCCATTCCTGTTTGGTGAGATCCTTCCTGCACATTAAGTCCAACCATTTCTTCTTTTCCTCCTTTGGCATTGGGGTTTTAGTGAGTTTCTGTCCTCGGTTAGGTATTCCAAATACCTTGTTTATTTCCTTAGCAGAGCAGGAAATAGTTACAGTTTGATGGGAATACCGGATTACAGATTTGTGAGCCTGTCTATCATAACTAGCCACCATAGTTCGCAATATTGGTTCAAATTCTTTTAAATAAAAAATAGGCATAAAAATGATTTTGTCTACCTCTGCTTTCTGTAAAGCTTCTTTCAGGGTGTGCTGGTCTTCTGCATTCTCCCACCAGGCCCGACATCCACTTCCGACTACGCTCTCAAAGATGATATTGGCAGCTGTAATCCTTTCCATGCTCTTTCCTTTATCCTTTTTGCTTGTCATTTTCGTCAGCTTCTTCACCTGTAATGCTGAATTTTTCTGCTTGGAATCAATAATTTTTCCCTTACTCGGGTTCCCAACACTTATCTTTACCATCTTCGTTTTTAGAGCCAACCCTTGTATGCTTTTATTAACTGTTTTGCTAACAGCTTTGCAACCGTTTTGTGTAGTACGGTTTGTTGTGTATGGTTCCGTACAGCGTACGACTTTGGTACGGTCAGTTCCTGCCACCTGCCGTCCGTATGACGTGTGACCTATCTTCAACACCCGCTGAGCTGCAACCTGCGTACAGCGTACGACCTCCGTACGACCACTTCCTTCCTCTTGCCCCCGTACGTCATACTGCCTACCTCCCACACGTACGACCTCCTTCTAGCTGTCACCACCGTACGACCCCCACCTTGCACTTGATGTCCGTACGACGTACGACCTACTCCCAATCCGTACGACCTCCTAGCAACAACAACCTCCGTACGTCGTACGACGCCTGTACGGCTCCTTCCTTGTATCTGCCGTCCGTACGACGTACGACCTGCCTTCCGTACGACCTCTTTGGGTCTGCAACTACCGTACGGTGTATGACCTCTCCACGATCACTTCTTTCCACTTGATCACGTACGACCTCCGGGCTGCAATCCGTGTTCTCCCACTCTCCTCTGTTTGAGCTAGTTATAATGCCCCCCTTGAGTCTTTTATAAGGCTCATTGATGTTATGGTTATCTTTTATTATCTCTCCCATCGTATTTTCCTTGTCTTTTTCTTTCTTTGCTTTTATTATGTCTAAGTGACATATGGGATGTATTTCTATTCTCTCATTATAAAGCCTTAGTTTGGATCAATTTACTAAGTCTTTTAAGGGATTGTTATCCAATGTGGATAATTTTATAGCTCCATTATCCCGTACCTCCATAACTCTATAGGGTCCCAACCAGCGTACCTTGAACTTGCCTGGCTTAATTTCATTTTTCCCGTTGTACTTGAGTACCAATTGGCCAGGTTTAAAATTCATTTTCTTCAAGTGTTTGTCATGCCAAAATTTTTGTCGCTCTTGTGCCACCTGGGTTGCCCATTGGGGAAGTGTCCTCCTTTCATCCAATTTTATTAAAGTACTGAGTCTTTCCTTTAGACTTTCTGTATCTCTGAGTCTGTGCTCAACTGCTATTCTCAAGCTCGGTACTCCATATTCCATAGGCATTACAGCTTCTTGCCTAAACATTAAGTGGAAGGGTGTGTGCCCAGTGGTGGCCTTGTTAGTGGTCTTGTACGCCCACAAAACTTCTGGTAGTCTTTCTCCCCAATCTCCTTTTTCTACTACGCAAGTCTTATATAGGATTGATACTAATGTTTTCTTTGTGGCCTCTGCTTGGCCATTCGCCCTTGCATAGTACGGACCGGAAAATGATTGAAAATTTTTGTACTCATTTGTCATTGTTCTGATTACTTGATTCACAAAATGCACCCCCCTGTCGCTCGTAAGCTGAAGTGGTATGCCAAATCTTGTTATTATTTGTTCATAGAGGAATTTTGCAGTACTGAGAGCTATGTTGTCTGGGAGTGCTTGAGCCTCTGCCCATTTTGTAAGGTACTCAGTTGCTACCACTATGTATCTACATCTGTGATTATTGCTAGTAGGTAGAGGCCCTACAAAGTCTAACCCCCACTGCTCAAACAACTCTTGAGGTTGGGATGGGAATAATGGCATGAATTCTCTTTTTAGGGGTTTCCCTGCTCTCTGGCACGTATCACAGGTGAGCACCTATTCCTGAGCATCTGCATACACAGTGGGCGACCAGAGTCTTGCCAATAGTACCTTCCGAGCTGTTGCATCAGGGCCCATATGGCCTCCCGCTAACCCCTCGTGTGATTCCCTTTGGATTCCCGAGATTTCTTCCTCCATCACACATCTCCTCAAGATTCTGTCTGCCCCCATTTAATATAGTAGTCCCTCTATTAGCTGAAATGTTCCGCTTTTGAGTGCAATCTTTCTCCTTTCCGCGACTAGCATTTCTTTTGGGAATGTGGTTGTTGAGAGGTATTGTCCTATCCCTTCATACTATTGAGGTAATATAGCAATTTGAAATAGGTGGGCATCAGGGAAATCTTCATTTATACCACTTCCTGAAGCTCCCCCCCTTGATTCTTGATAATTGATCTGCGATTACATGACTTTTTCTAGGTCGGACTATGATTTTAAAAGTAAATTCTTGCAGGAGGATTAACCTTCTGCTCACTCTCCCTTGGATTATAGGCTTATTCATGAGATACATAAGTGCTTGATGATCAACAAAAAATTTCAAAGGAGTAGCTAATAGGTAATGTCTAAATTTCTGAACTGCATAAACCATACCTAGTGCTTCTTTTTCAGTGGTACTGTAATTCCGCTCTGCTTTTGATAATAGCCTGCTTGCGAAGTACACTTGATGGTCTAGTCCTTCCTTCCCCATCTGTGCCAAGGTGGCTCGTATTGCATAGTTGGACGCATCCACATGGACGTGAAAGTCCTTGTCCCAGTCCGGATATATGAGAATTGGGGCACCTACTAGTCTCTTCTTTAGTTGCTGGAAAGCCTCCTGCTGTTCCTTCTCCCAACAGAACTTCTCTCCTTTCCTCGTAAGTTTTTCTAAGGGTAGAGATATTCCAGCAAATCCTTCTATAAGTCTTCTATAGTACCCCACATGTCCCAAGAAGGACTTTACTCCAGTAAGATCGGATGGAGCTTCCAACTCCACAATTACCCTGATCTTATCTGGATCTGTTTTCAATCCTTCTTTACACACTATATGGCCTAGTAGTCTCCCTTGTGGAACCATGAATCTGCATTTCTTTGGATTGAAGGCTAGACGAGCCCTTCTGCATCGATCCATGCATTCACCAAGGATCTTGAGGTGGTGCTCCTTTTTGCTATATACTGACCAGTCATCCAAAAAAGCTCTGAAGTTTCCTATGGACATGCCATGAAAGATATGGAGTATGATTCTTTGGAAGGTGGCTTGTGCGTTGCATAATCCAGAGGGCATTCTATTGTAAGCGTACACCCCATCTTCCACTACAAAAGTGGTTTTTAACTTATCTTCCTCAACAATGCTAATCTGGTTATAGCTTGAAAACCCGTCCATGAAGGAGTATATTTCATGGCCGGCTACCTCTTCTAGGTTGCTATCAGTAAAAGGAATAGAAAAGGGATCTTTTATAGTTACCGTATTCAAGCACCTGTTGTCCACACATATCCGGATTTGGATCCCGTCCTTTACTGATATAACTATAGGAGACACCCAATCACTAGTTTGTACCTTGAATATGATTCCTGCCTCGAGCATTTTTGTGATTTCGTCATGAACCTTGGCAGCATGGTTCTTATTCATTCGATAAGGTCGCCTGCGCACAGGTCTTGCCCCTAGTATCAATGGTATCCGATGGACACACAATTCCGGTGGTACTCCTTTTAGATCTTTATTTGTCCATGCAAATACATCCTTGTACTCAAGGAAGATTTTCAATGCTGCTCCCTTCAATACTGGGTCCCAGTCGTCCCCTATGAAGATTTTCCTTGGGTTCATCCTTCTCGCCGAAGTTTATTGTTTGCAGTTTAGCCTCTTTGTATTCTATCTTTCCACCAAATGTGTGTGCTGGTTTGTTATTGATGGTTGTTGTGCCTTCCTTGTATTCCTTTTACTCCTCAGGGTAACTCTCCTCTGCTTCTTGGATTTGCAACATATTGCATTCTGGCTGGAATACCTCATAGTCGCCCATCTGCCAGTGGAATAGGCCGTTGAGGGAACTAGTCTCGTCTTCTGAACATTCCCCTAGCCGGAGCACTCCTTCATCTAGTTCGGCTCCTTTTTTGTCTTCTCCCTCTGAGTCAGATGCGAGATCCTGACTTATACATTGATTCCTCAGGTCTATTGTGTACTTTCTCCCGTCGACCACTATGGATAAGGTATTCTTTTTCCAGTTATGGGTGGCCTTGGCTGCCAGCAGCCAACCTCTCCCTAACAATGCATCGTACCCCTTCTTTTCTAGAGTAATTACCACAAAGTGAAGGAGAAACTGCTGTGTACCGATCCTTACCTTTTGCCCCATTAAGGTTCCTATTGGTTTGATTCCATGTTGATCTGCTCCAACCAATTGGAATGTGGGTGGCCAGAGAGTAGGTTTTCCTAGTGCCTTCCAAGTCTCCTTCGGTAGAACATTCACACCGGATCCTCCGTCTACAATAGTATTAGACAGTTTGCACCCCATTATCTCCATTTCCACTACTGCCGATGTTCTCCCTGTCCCTATAGTGAATAGAGTATCCGCCTTATCTGCTGGTTTTTCTTCTTTCTCCTCCTCTTTCAGGGTTTCCTCTTGGCTGCTTATTCTTTGTGACATTACTACTCGCAGCTGAGGTAATGTTTCTAATAAATCAATAATTTTTACAGGAATAGTGGTTTCCAGTACTTGTTTCATGATGCTAGGTACTGGTCGGTTATTTGGGGATTTAGCAGCACTTCCTCTTCCTCCCTCTGGCATGTTATTTCTAATCTCATTCCTTGCTTCTTGAAACCTTTCTTTTTTCTGTGGCTATGTCGGGGTATGTAAGTTGCCTGGACTGCATTCTTGTTATGGCGAATACTTCATTCTCTGATTCTGCAATGTCCAGCCTGTTCACCCCCTTTTGTCTAGGGCAATTGGCATCCTCATGATTTCCCGGTCCACACCATTTACATAACATCCCTTCATTCTGTCCTCCTCCGCTCTGACAGTCTCGCGCGGAGTGTCCCCACTCATTACATCGCCTACATTGAATCATGGGCCTTCCTTTAGAGTCGTACTGGATGGCCCTTCGAGGTGTGTTGTTACTGTTATTGTTGCTCCCCCGTCTATTGTTTCGGTACCCTCCAGGTGAGGCTTCTATGTTTGTGTTCTGTGGAGGGGTGGCTGGTGGTGTGGATTGTTCTCCTTGGGTAAAAAATACTTGAGCACTCCGTGCCTTAAGATTGTAGGGGCAATCTTTGATTGTGTGGCCCATCACTTGACAGATATCACAAAAAGCTTTGCGCGGGCACGTTCCTTTAGTATGTCCCTCCTTCTCATAATCTGTACACCAAAGTTCCCTCCCTTCTCTTTTTTCCTCCTTACTTCCAGTAACTTCCTTCATCAACCGCATCATGTCTTTTCTCAAGACCTGGATGGTTTTGGACTCATCCCCACTATCCTCTGAGCTCTCGCTTCCGCTTCCATGCTTATTAGCTTTGGAGGTTTTGTTTTCACTTTCGATGTCCATTGCTCGGGTGCATGCCTCTTCAAAGGATGATGGTGGTACTATCTTCATTTTCCGCTTTAGCGACAGGGTTAACCCTTCAATGAACCATCTTTTTTTAAATCCGTCAGCAGGTTTGTTATCCAATTTCCCTATCAGCTCTTTTAATCTCCTGGTATAACCCCTTACTGACTCGTTTTTGTCTTGTCTGGTATTGTAGATTTCCGTGACTATCTCATTGTCATCTCGTAACAGTCTGAATTCCTCCTCAAAGGCAGTATGGAGGTCCTTCCATGTGGTTTTCTGAACAACCTCCAAATCTGTGAACCAATCAATAGCGATCCCTCTTAGTGTGGAAGGGAAGGCTTTTAACCATTCATCTGTATCATTTTCTCCATTGGCCTGCCATATGGTGATACACATTTTACAGTATTGGGCCGTGTCATCCGACCCTTCTCCAGTAAATCTGGGAAGTTTCTGCTTGACTACTGCCATTCTTCTCCCTCCTGCCGGGACCCTTCCTCCTGCCGGGATGACACTTCCTCCTGATGGGACGCTTCCTCCTGGTGGGACACTTCCTCCTGCCGAGATGACACTTCCTCCTAGTGGGATGCTCCCTCCTGGTGGGACACTTCCTCCTGTCGGGACGCTCCCTCTTGGTGGGATGCTTCCTCCAGAACTAGTGCTCTCCTCCTTGTGACTCCTGTGTGTGGGTGGAGTGAGGCGTCTCTCGGTACTCCCTGCGGGCAGGTGTTTTAGGATTCTCTCCTCCCCCCTTAAATGTTTCTGAAATGGCCAAGTTGGCTATTCCTTGTATGGTGTATTGGATCAAGCTTTCCTCAAGTTGTCTTTCGCTTAGAGATTGGTTCCCCAACTCTCGCAAGTGGCGACGTTTTGCTTCCTGTTGTTGTTCGCCAAGAATCCACACTCCCGCTTCTTCAGTTTCTTCTCCAGGCCTGCGTTTAGGATATTTGTTTGGAAGCAGGGGCATGAATTTATAAAGTGGACCAAATGTCTAGCCAGGAGTCGAGGAACTCCCCAAGGTAGATCCTACACAGTGGTGGTACCGAAATTAGTCCATACCGTGGTAATATGGAACCGCTCTCTCGGCTTCCCTTTCCACGTACCGCACTATCTAGGCTACCCCCCTAGTGTCTTGATCTTTCCTTGGTATTCCCTCCTCTGTACTATGACCTCCAGGTCCGAACTTAGGCAATGATGCCAAAATGTAGGATGGTTAACAATGTAAGATATACAGAACGATACAGCAAGCATTCAAAGATACCATCAATACAATTACCAATAAACAACTAATTACCAATACCAATGGGATGCAGAGAGTACCATACCAAAATACCAGATTGGCGAGGAAATGTTTATTCTCTATTTATTACCAAAAACCAACAACTTCATACAATAAACCAAATCATATATATAATAGTCGGTTGGTTGGGGAAACCAACAGTCGCACCTCCTCGCTCCTAACTACCGTCTTGACAAACATAATTAAGTCTTAATACAAAATGACTTTATTTCATACTACACTACCCTTGTCAAAATTCTATCTTGAAAAGATTGGCGCTGTCCAAGATACTGGGAATGCTTTACAAAAGGGACATTACATCTGTATGCGCCTATCTTTGGCTCTTCTAGTATTGTTCAGCTTTATAAAACCTTACCCATAGAAATTCGACAGCTTTGTCAATTACCAAAATATATTTTTTAATCTCATTAAATGCAAATTGAGTAATTGCTATTTGTCAAATAAGATTTATCTTTTTGGCAACACTTGACCCTAGTTAGCAGACTCAGACTTGGACTCAGACAGTACTCAAGAAGCCCAAAATTTTCAACTCGGCAAATCCTCAACAAAAACCTAGCAACTTAGAACATACTAATAACTAAAATCTATTAAAGAAACACATATTTTATTTGTAAAATTCAATTACAAAATGTTTTAAATAAAATTTGACATCTGCAATGAGAAAATGCAAGGTTTTATAGTAGAAACGACAAGTGAAAAATGCATTTTAACTAGCAATTTACTTGCATCGATAGTTTTACAGATGTCTTTTAGTGCCTATGAAAAACGTGAGAATTAAACTACTGAAAATCCAACCAGCAAAAAAAAAGTACTCGACAATTAGGAGAGTGCTCGTAGAGTTTGCAAACCATGACTTGTACTATTCATAAATGCTTGATGCTTAAGTTGTGCAGGTGAGAGTAATTGGTTTATTAAATGTAATGATTTCATGTTTTAGTCTTTGTATGTGTACAGTGCCAATTTATATGGTATTATTGCTTTTCATGCGACAGTATATTTGGTAGCCTGAGGAAAATAATTTGTATACTTCTGAAACAGATTCAAAAGGGGCTGGAAACTCAAGGGTTATCATATTCACAAATTTCAGAGAGAGTGTCAAGTGAGGAAATTCTTCCGTGCTTGTAGTCTTGGAATACTAAAAAAGATTCATATTCATTTAATTTTTGCTGTTGTTTGATATTATTTTACATATCTTTTATTCGGGAATGAGTTTTTTCTTTGATTGATTTCTGAACAAACGATGTTTTATATTCATTCATGTTTCCTTTTTGCCTGTACGGCCAGTAATGAATATGATTTATAAGGTAGTTAATTTTCACGCAAAGAAATGTAATAAAAATGTTAAGGTATAGAACTGATTTTTTATTTTTGATTAAATAAACATTATTAGGGTAGCCTAAACAAAAAAATTGGTCAATTTTTTTTTTTTCAAATGAGTGAAAACAATTAAGTTTTAGTGTTTAATTAGGATGTCTGAATTAATATTGTTAATATTGTAGATTCAGTCGGATTAGTTTGATCAGAGATTAAATTGTTCTTAGTAATCATGTTTGTCAGTTAAACATCATTACGACTAATTAATAATTATTAGATAAGTCATATTTCTGTATATATATATATATATATACCAGAGTATTTATATATATTTTTTGTGTAATGTTATTGATATCCAATAATTATTAATTAATGCAAAGACGTTGATCAACACTATATTATTATTGAACTGATTGAACCGATTATATATATATATATATATATTGCTGCCATCGATTATTGAGATCGATGATCATAATTACAAACCTCATAACAATCATAGTTGGTCGACTGCTATTAATCAAGGATTATCGGCACTATGAACCGGTGCTTGTTATTTATTATGAATCGCAGCATAAAGGGAACGGGCATATCCCATGTAGGGACATGTCCCTACGCAACTTGGACCATGTAGAGACATAGAACATGTCTCTTCTAATCATATATATATACATTCAGATCTGCACTTGGAAGATACAGAACTTCCAACAGTATTATTACAAGTTGCAGAAATCTGATTTACACAAGCATTTTACATTCAAGCAAATTCAAAATATACTTACAGGTTGGCTGCCACACATACCTGTACAAATCTGCATAAGAAAATGAATCAGTGATAACATCAAGGAGATCTTTTGTGAAATAAGATTCAGCAGATCAAGCGTTCAAATTTAAAACAAAGGGTATTATATTTGATCCTATTTCCTTAACATGGTATCAGATCAGGTTCAAGAAGATTGTTTGATTTCAGTAGTTTTCAGAATCTTGTGGAGGTGAAATCGGTGTTTATTCAGGTCAATGTGTAGGCACCTCCGCAAGGAAACTGCCACAGAAGTTAGATCTCTATTTTTGTTTTTTTGAGAAATTATTGGTCTCATTATTATTGTAGAAGCCACAAAAGACTGCAGCTGTTGAAAAAGAACGTTGCTAATCCAACGTTGCAGTAGCCTGTGTTTTATTCTTCTGTGCTCTCACATATTTGCATATGATTTGCGTTGATTTGGTTGGAAGCACTCAAAGGTCTGCAACATAACTATTAGGTCGTGTATTCTCCAGAGTGTTGTCCTTATGTACAACACATACCTCCTGCTGGCCCTTAATTCATTATAAACTGACATAGAGGAAGTCAAGGGATTATGAGTCTCACTCCAAAGCTCTTAGCACAAGAAAATGGGACACTCACACTCGCACCATCATGATTATCATCATCGTTCCAGGAATTCCTCTTTCTCTTCTGCTCTGCTTGATGCAATTTGTAGATCTACTGAAGTGAGCAAGGAGGGATTGATTGGAGTCCGCAGAACAATCATAAGTGCGCGACGAGACTCGAGCGAGAGATGTTGGGGAAACAAGAGGAGATTGCCAAGATCCCATGACGGAGATCTGCGGAGATCGGTGCGGTGGAGGCTAAGAAATGTTTGGCAGGTCACGAGATCAAGTCCCTGGGAGCGTCGATGGACGATGTTGTGTCTGCGCAACACAATAACAGTAGCAGCAACAAGCCTTTCAGCTGTTGGTTCAGTCCATATTGCCTGTGACATCGTGTTCTTCGTAGATGAGCGACAATACTTCAAAGTGGCCATATACATCCTCAGATGTAGAGCCGTTGTACAAGCCAACGAGTAAATATAGTGTCAAAATGGCAAGGCATTCGGAAAAGAGACACAAATGGTATGGCCCGAGGTCGAGAATGGTCTGAGGATTTGTCTTCGAAGGATGGGGGCATTTCTCAATCTAAGTCTCACAAGCATCCAAAGCAGCCAATCTCCCCTGATATCATCATATTAAATACTTTGTTAGGAAACAACAGTGGGTTGTTACATTAGTATTGGCGGAGCATGAATCGACACTGAATTTCCTATTTGGGGCCTTCGAATATTACTGAGAATTCTTGCTGGCTGACTCTTCCCTTGGCATGAGTCGCGCACTGCTAATTATTGATATCGGGGATAATAAATCTAAGAACCGAATGATAGGGTATTATTCTTGAAATAGTTTCTTATGATATCATGGCTTCCCTTCGATTGCAAGGTTTACGACGAATTCAAAAACATGAATATATCTTCTTAAGAAATCATCAAGGCCAAGAGACTTAGCAGATGGACGTATGAATGGAATTATCGAACTTTTCAATTCTTGTCGTTGAGCCTTTCAAGGAATTTGTGGATTATCGAAGGCTTATGGAGAATAAAGTTTGAGTAGCTGTTATCTGATTTGCGGAGATCAGAGACAGTTTATATGGGATAGTTCAGCGAAATAACAGTCGGAGTATTATTCCCGTGTGATTAGATTTTCTATATATATGTGTTTTGTGATTCAAAAGGAGTTTCAGACAAGTGCATGAGGCAGCACTGTGAGTACTCCAGTGTAGAGTGACAGGGAACTGACATTGGGAGATGATGCCCGTGGATTTCCTTGTTAAAGCCAAAGTTGTCAAGGAAGACTCTACTCTCTAATCTTCGGGATGACTGACCCAATTTTAATTGAAGGCTCTGTTGCTCAAGGGGTTCAAGTATTGCCTGGAGGGCGTTATCCTTTAACTACAAGAGATAAGTATTTTATGATTATAAATTTGAAATATTGATCATGAATTTTATTAATTCATGCTATAACTTTCATAGTGAACAATGTATGCTTCATATGCATTAGATAATCTCTTTAATGCTTTACGGACGGATCAATAAACATAAGAAATTGCATTCAAGGGAAAGAAAACTTGATAGTTGCAGTTATGGAACTAAATTGAAGATGGACATCAGATTCAGAGAGAGTCTGACAATCTATTAGAGGCAACCTTGGACGAGAAGGTCAGAAGGTTGATATCACATTCAGAAGAAGTCTGACATTTCATCACAGGCAACCTTGGACGAGGAGGTCATAAGGTTGATTCATGTACTTGGAGCTTCAGAAGGGAGCCACATTATCATGAATTTCCGGTATTGCCAAGCCTGGGGATAAATCCGCAGTCTATTACATTCACTGATTTTACTATGGAATCAGACAAGTACATTTTTGTACGGGAAATTACTCTTGCAAACAATGTTGTGATCATTGAACAAATAAACCATGTGCCAGATGATCAGAGTCTCCTGGAACAAGATATTTTCCATTATTGGAGTATGTGAACGAGGTATGCTTCCGTGACAGAGGAGAAGCTAAAGAATCTACATCAGTTGACATCCAAGGATCTTGATTTAGAAGAAGTAGACCATGTCAATAAGGTTTCTCTAGTGATTAAGAAACTGTAGCAGTTTGAGGACTATGATTCATGGGATGGAGTCCCATGTGTGTAGGCTGAAATGCCTTTATGTGGACACCTAAGTCATGATATTCCTGGATAGCTTGGGGTTCATCAAGAGTGATTCAAACTATATTAGAGATATGGCTCATAGGAATGCTATTCAGTTGAGGTACATTATCACGGAAGAACAGACGGCTGATATTCTGACCAAGCCTCTTGCCAAAGTACAGTTTGTGCATATTTTAAGACAAGCTTGAAGTTGTGGAGAACGAAGCCCTTGCTGAGAGGGAGTCTCAAGATCAGTGATTTCTTCAGATGTACTTAATGCATTCCTCTCTGAGAGAGAAGATTGAGGTATCAACCCTTGTAATGCATTCTTCTCTGTCAGAGAGAAGTTTGAGGTGAAAGCCCTTGTTCCACCCTCTGGGAGTAGCCATGGTGGATTCACCCTCTAATATGGTTCATGGTGGATGTCGTGTGTGACTCCATGACTTCATTGGTTTATGGGCCCCTGTGGACATCGTTGAAAGGTGATGAATTTTCAATAATGAACACTTGTATCTGATTGATATTGTAAGGTGACGACTTTACAATGATCAATTTCACTATCATGATGGATATCATTTGACTTGGTATACGTGGACATGTCATGATAGTTAATATCTCTTAAACATTATGATAGATATCATGAGACTTGATATCATTAGATAAAGCATAATGACTTTTCAAGAGATAATCATGGTGGATATTATGTGACTTAATATCCATGGATATGCCATGATTTGACATCTGTATGGTAGGCATCGTGAGACGTGATGCCAGTGCACATACCATAATATGGATATTTGTGAGCTATGGTGAATATCACGTGACTTAATATTCTTGTTCATACCATATCTCCTGATATCATGGTGAGGTGATATCTCTTCTCCTTCACAATTAATAGATATATTGTGTTATACTCTTGGATAGATTTTATCCTCCCTAGCTAAGAAGGGTTGTTAATGATGATAGCTTCGGTCAGATAAACAAGGATGATAATTACATCAATAGAATGATTTATGATTTTGTTATATGTATGTATGTATACCGATATACATAATAATGATGATTGAGTTTATTATTATTACATATATTAATATACATACATAATTATAAATGGATATTAAATCATAAATCACTATATTGATTTATTTTATGTGGAATAAATAATCATTTTATGGTTAATGAATAAGCATCGACTTGATTGATTGATCAAATGGATGATCATACATCGATCATCATTACTATTATTCTTCCAAGTATAAATCTATGTTTATCGATTTGTATTGAGTATCGTGCATGATCTAAACCCAGTTGATATTGCATATCGACTACTTTCATTGATCTTTATTATAATCGATAATGTGTATCGATTTACTACTTTATCCTTATTATGGATGATATTCTTGGGTGTACCATACTTGAGGTTACCGTAAGGTAACGTCTGAATAATGGATCTATGTTTTTATCCTAAATCAAACCATTTTCTAGAATATCATATTGAAATGATATTTCTCTCTTAGTGTTCGAGAGTACAATGTATTGATCTTACAAATCATAGTTGAAAAACTCGGTCTCGGCAATAACTTGGCTGACCCAAAATTTTTGAAAAACTCGGAATCGCCAAAAACTCTGCGAAAAAATTGGCAATGAATCAACACTTTTATCGAACATTTGAAAATATATGATTTCTTAAAATATTCGTAAATATTATTATATTCTATAATTATAAATATATGAAATTATCATGAATAAATTAATAATAATAAATATAGATTTATAAACCTAAATATAGATTTACCATTTATAAAATGATAATATAATTAAATTAATAAATACATGAATTTATGAAACTTATATAGATTTATTAACGCATCTAAATTTCTAATATATAGATTTATTATTTATGCACATTCAATACAGATTTAATAATAAATATTATAGAGGTAAATTTTCAATATTAATAATCTATAATAAATAAAATAGTAGGCCCGAAAAATGTTGTCATGCGAAGTAATGGGCTCAAGCTACGGTCACAACCTTCGAATCTGTTATCACAGACCTAGCAAAGAAAAACTAGTTTTCAGGGGTGCTTTCGAGTCTCCTTCCATCACAGCTACAGAAAAAATCCATTGCAAAGAAGTTAACGAAAACCCTAAAAATGCCTATTTCATTTTATGCGTCTGGCTAAACTCTTTTTACTGCCAATTTTCTAAGAAAAATGTCGCGCGATTCGCCGATTTTTTCACCAAAAAACACCCGCGATTTTTCCCTGATATCGACAGCGATTTATTGTGCGATTATATCTTTTAGGTTTGTGAATCGCGATATATCGCGATATCCGCAATTTTTTCAACCATGTTACAAACTATCCTCCCTAGCTAAGAGGGAGTGTTAATGTTGTAGCTTCAGTCAGATTAGTTTGATGAAAGATTAAATTGTTCTTAGTAATCATGTTCATCAGTTAAACATCATTACCACTAATTAATAATTATTAGATAAGTCATATATATATATACCAGAGTATTTATATATACTTATTGTGTAATGTTATTGATATCTAATAATTATTAATTAATGCAAATATGTTGATCAACACTATATTATTATTGATATGATTGAACCGATTCTATATATATATTGCTGCCATCCATTATTGAGATCGATGATCATAATTACAAACCTCATAACAATCATAGTTGGTTGACTATTATTACTCAAGGATTATCGACACTATGAACCGGTGCTTGTTATTTATTATGAATCGCAGCACAAAGGGAAATATATATACATATATATATACATTCAGATCTACACTTCAGATCTCTTCTAATCATATATATATATATATATATATATATATATATATATATATATATACATTCANTAAACATATATATATATATATATATATATATATATATATATATATATATACATTCAGATCTACACTTGGAAAATACAAAACATCCAACTGTATTATTACAAGTTGCAGAAATCTGATTTACACAAGCATTTTACATTCAAGCAAATTCAAAATATACTCACAGGTTGGCTGCCACACATACCTGTACAAATCTGCATAAGAAAATAAATAAGTGATAACATCAAGATGTTTTGTGAAATAACTGTTCAGTATATACTGGCTTATGGGAGATTATATCAACCTCTTGAGATTATATCAATCTCGATTTGACAGGAAGGATTATATCAACCCTCGAATTGCCATTCCTTTGGAGATTTATATCAGGCTCCTTTCCTTCAATCATAGCTTAGAAATGAATATAAGATTCATATTTCCAAGCTATTAGAGAGGGAGGGCCATCATTGCTAATTTGTTTGCCTTGTATTTTATAGGAACAGATTTCAATTTACTGTCTTTGTATACTTGTGATTGTATTCAAATTATATTTTTCTTGCCGCCGATGAATTTATCTCTATCTTCAGTGTTTGTGTATGAAAAAGATATGTATTTCTTTTATGTCTTCCTTGTTTGTCTTTTACCCTGTAGGATGGCAAGATATTGCTTTGATACCATTGTAATGTCCCCTGTTGGGGTATCAGGAGAGTTACTTCAATTTCTCACTCTTACACGGTCTAATGTTGTAGCTTGAACTACGTTATGGAGGATATGATCGATATGTTTTGCTACTTTTGATTTTATGCACCAATGAGACTACAATTGTACAGAGTACCAACCAATGATATTTAGTAAATCAAGGGTATTAATTGAAAGAACAGATAGTCATAGCAATGACAAAATGAATAGTTTATTTCTGACTTTGTGCAATGTAATTCTTCATTCATTAATCACTATCTTTGACTAGAAGTATGCTTCAGATTATCCGATGAAGGTTTACATAATGAAGGTATATAACTGCTCAGGAATCTCCCACATTCTATCCTTCCCTAGAAGATAATAGTTTCAAAATGTTTATACAGTTCATTTGATTAATATTCTTTTCAAAATTATATCCTCAGTGATAATATAGTTCCAGTCAAATCCGCCAAATAGTATCTAGTACAAGAAAGATAAAATATTTGTTTGAGGGTTCCTACGATAATCCGTGTACATATTCTAAACTCCCGTATCATGCTTGACGGTGTATATTGTCAAATTCCCGTGATTCAATCTGAATGTCCATTACTAAATCCCTTTGCTGAGTAGACATTAATAGTCCCCGTATGGTCGCTATTTTCTCTCCATTAATAACCCTGAGTCCATCAGAGACTTCAATGTATGTTTGAAAGGGGAAAACGGTTGTCAATAATGCTGAATGTGTCGTATGTTATCATTGTAAAAATTGTCGGCCACAGAATTATTATCTCTGCATTGGAACTTTTGTGTAATGTAAATTAGAGTCCATTCCATGACTATTGTCTCGTCTCCATTGTCCCGTAGCGGTAGCTAGTACCCGAACTGGTGTTATGCTATTTTTTGCTAATGATTAGATATATTTGTCCAATTATATGGATGGTGTAATCTCATTCAATTGGTGGATTGGCTCCTCTTCCCTTGATTCGATCGTTTCCCAGATATATTTCGTAATGTTCTTGATGCCCCAATTTTAATGAGTTTGATCTTTTTAATATATCTCATTTGATGAGGAGATTGCAACCCTTGAGATGTGTCTTGCAAATTGTCTTTCCTCAAAGCTTAAACAATTAGGTTTGGGGATGTCAAACGTATCTCCCCTAATTAACAATTTTATGATACCTTTGACTACTCGCTGTTTTAAGTCTCCGAACATAATTTAGCATAGCAGTTTCTTTGATTTAATCGGACCTCTATGAGAAGGGCTTAAATGGTATTGTATCCTCATAACTAATTTGTGATTAGTTCCTTTGACCCCCTATATTGATGTTTATTGACCATCCTTATATTATCATCGTTGTCTTCCACCTTAATATATTTCATCGTTACTTATTCATAATATCATGTCGGTTTTAATTTAAGTGTAAGAACCCCAACAAGTTCTAACTCTGCCAAACCACTAATTTGCTATGCAAATGATATATTTGTTTTGATATGACAATATAATCCAGCAAATAAAGTTATTGCAATAATAATTTTTTAACTCAAAACTGAAATTGCATTGAAAATTTTAGATTTTTATACTAGATTGAATACTCATAATTTTCACAATATATTGACAACCCAGTTCATTAAATAACCCTTATTATCTAAAACAACAATACCTAGAAAACCTGGAGTTACAATTCATGAACTTATAGGTATGATATGTCTTGAAACCCTTGAATAAACTTCACAAATCTGCTCGTAAATGCTTGAAACCTGATTAATAATGGCTGCCAATTCCTTCTATCACTGCAAATTGTTCTAGTAAATAATGAAGCATTCAAACCCTTATTTCTACAACAATAAATTCATTCTTGGCCTCTGAACTGAAGCCAACGCCTGACATAATTCGTTGGGTGTTTCACCAATTCACTATGCTGAAAAACTTAGAATAATTCACAATTCTTCAAGCTTGAAATCTGAAACCCTTATTTCCATTTCTTCACACAAACAAGGCAAAGAAAAACATGATCATTTATAATGAGGTTTATTTGCTTTTTGATGTCCTTTTATAACTCCAATCTCCTTAATAACATTTAAATCCATTTTTAAATCCACTTCTAGGTTTTTAATAAGACTTTATAATAAGTCTTCAAACTTGGGTGCTCATATTTATGGATTATAAATGCACTTTAATATCATTTAAAATAATATAACTTGTGTGCACATTGACTTTATAAAATACTTTAACATTTTGGCCTCCAAAATATAATCCATTAATTGCACTTTAAGTCACTTAAATGAAGGGCCCTGGTCTCATTGAATATAAAGTGACTTTTCAACCTTATATAATTATTAATAAAGTAATTACTTTATTAATAATTAAAATAACATAACTCCATAAATAATCATTATTTCTCAATTCTTTCTGAACCTGGGAGTTAACCATTATGTCCACTGTGCACCCAGCTGCCTTACTAAAAATAGTAAGGGTCCCTTTTTAACATCCACTGACTTACTATAAATAGTAAGTCCCTGAAACTGAGCCCATTGATGAATGAGTTAATCACTGTGCGTACCACGAGTCTGCTAGCAAATTGTCCAAGTGCTCAACTCAAGATACTTACTATAAATAGTAAGTGTGCCAATCAGACTCAAACGAAGAGCACTCCCAACATCACAGACTTCCAGAGTGGGAACTGACCATTGGCTCTGCCATACGACCCCCTCTATCTTCCTGATTAGCCTACAAGGGTCCAAATATAGACAAATCCCCCAAACTCCAATGCGCGTAAAAACGGGGACATTACATTAAGTCATTGCGGTAGTAATATACATATAGTCGTGGCTCATTGATTGCCTAAGATAATATCATGCATATTATTATCTATTTAATTATTTAATAATTATATTTAATAATAGATTATATTATTTTATAATATTAATATATTCTGTCATTAACATATAATATTATATTATACTATATTCTTTAATATATAATATTCTTTCATTATTATATTAATATTATATTTAAATTAATAATAAATTCCATTCTAGAAATGGGGACATGACAGATTTATTACTTCTGTCCTCTAAATGAATTCAGCCATATCTACATGACCCACCTTTGTATCTTTAATCTCATCTATACGTGAGACTACTAAAGTAGGAATGACAACTGTCAGATATTTGTGATACTGGTATTTCATCGTTTTCTCAGAAGTAGAAATTGGCCCTTCTGACATTTGATGAACACCTGTACCATTGAGATAAAAATACCAAAACAGTGCAACGTTAGAAAGTATTGACGTTAATTCCATACTATTCTCCATTTAGATCACACTTTTGATTTTCTTAAACCTCATAGATCACAAGTGTACTTCAACATGTAACAGTTTATGTAGTTGGAGTAAAAAGTTCCTACTACATAAACAAAAAAAAACATTAGACTTAAGTGAAATCAGGGTTTTTGGACCCAATTACACTTTAAGTTGCACGGGTAGTTACATATGTAGTTCATCGTGTAGTCGGGTGAAAAAGTTCCGACTACACTTGGAGTTTCTTTCTGAAAAAGGGTATTGTAGGAGGTTTTTTATGCGACTGCAGGTAACAAAATATGTAGTTGAAGTAAAAACCGCCGATTTGCAAATGATACTAGTGGAGGTTTGGATGTGATTGCATGTTTCACTACATGTAGTTGGTGTAAAAACCTCCGGTTCGGATATGACTGAGTAGGGAGCTTTTTGGGATAATTACACTTTTGATAAGATGTAGCAGTACATGTAATGGGTACAAGGACCTCTGATTTTGGGAATACGGAAGGACTAAGACAAAATGAAAATGGGGATTCTTGGCATGATTGCATCTTTCATTGCACGCAAAGTAACATTTAGTGGCATATGCAAAGGGCCTAAAAATTTCTGAAATTAAGTGAAGGCTTGTAAATGGAACTTTTGAAGTGCATATTACACTTTAAGCTTCATGGAGAGCTGCGTGCAATGGTACTTGCAATCAGGGTTAGAAATCTTGATTTGGGAACATATAATAGGAAATTTTAACCATGATTGCAAAGAACACAATGTAATTAGGATTTCTTGGAAATAGCTATAGTGAAAAATTCTGATTGGTATTTTTCTAATGCATTTTACTGTGTGAGGTAAGTATAAACATAGCTCATGCCATGGCTTGATAAAAAGTGAGCCTTGTTTTCTTTAAGGATAGGATTTGTGGGAATTGATGATATCTTCATTGATTGTATATGAAGAAATCTGACTTTCAGAATTTGTAGAAGTGTATTTGACATTCTCAACTTAGTATTTCATGAGTGTATTTTCAAAACCATGATAGAATATTTAAACACGTCAATGCTTTTACAAAGAAAACCCATGTTTTAATAAAACAGCCATGATCTTTTCGTAACTGCCATTAATCTCTGCACAAAAGATCCATTGCTTTTAAGAGAGAAGATATCACCTCATCGTGATAACAAGAGATATGGTCTGACCAAGAATATCAAGTCTCATGATATTCACCATAACTCAAAAAAATATTTTAGATATCACCTCAATATGATATCAGAGATAGGGCCTGGCCAAGAATATCAAGTCTCATGATATTCACCATAACTCAAAAAATATTTTAGATATCACCTCAATATGATATCAGAGATATGGTCAAACCAAGAATATCAAGTCTCATGATATTCACCATAACTTAGAAAGTATTTTAGATATCACCTCAATATGATATCAGAGATATGGTTTGACCAAGAATATCTAGCATCATGATATTCACCATAACTCAAAACTATTTTAGATATCACCTCAATATGATATCAGAGATATGGTCTGACCAAGAATATCAAGTCTCATGATATTCATCATAACTCAAAGTATTTTAGATATCACCTCAATATGATATCAGAGATATGGTCTGACCAAGAATATCAAGTCTCATGATATTCACCATAACTCAAAAATGTCCTATAGGTAATGTGCACATGTACCCTCAATAATACTTACCATAGGAACATTTATCATCTATCATGATCTGTTTCAGCCATCACCAGATATCTATCACAATAGAAGGTCATGGTCATTTTAAGGAACTCAATCCACCATGTAAGATATCATCTATTATGATCTGTTTTAGTCATCACAAGATGTCTATCATGATAGAAGATCAAGTTATTGTAAGATCGTCACCTTCCAATAACTTTAACAAACAAAAGTGATAATCATTTGGAAGTTGTCAGTTCCTCATGATGTACACACACATGACATCCATCATGCCTCAGCACAGAGGGTGAAAACAAGAGATTTAACCTAGAACTTCTCTCACAGAGAAGAACTCATTGAGCAAATATCAATCTGTTGCTCTTTTTATCCAAGATTGCTTAAGATGAACGGTTGGATTCCCTCTGAGTCTGATATCAATCTTCTGAGCTCCTCGTCCAAAGTTACCTCTAAAGAGTCAGACTCCCTCTGAATCTGATAGCAATCTTATTTTTCTTGCAAGAGCTTCTCCGGAAAAGATCAAGGCAAATATCTCTTATAGTACGTATAGAATTGCCGATGAGAGAGAGACTACAATGAGTAGATAAATTTAATATTCAAGGATAATAAATACTTATCTGCACATCAACATCCTTGACACAAGTTGCTTCAATGAAGGTCCATATACATCAAATCCGAAGACACCTTCTCAGATTATTTGAGATACATCTCCCCTTTGAATTATCTCCCCACTAAGGATAGTTCAAATGGAAATGTAACGTTGGTTATTATTCCCCCCCACAAATGTACAATTCCCACTCTTATACCGCTGAACAATTCTCATGTCTTTTTGTGAAATGACTTGATTGCTTCAAGAGAGTTGGCACTCTATAATTAATGCTTGCTTTCTAGAAAGAGACACCCTTCCTTGAATACATGCTTCTTTGTTAATGCTTGACCACGATCATTAAAAATTAATATATCTCTTTAATGAAAGGCGCTTTCAGGAATTTCACATAGACCCGTACACAGTCAGTCATAACTTTTACACCCGCTACTTTCTCTCCAATCGCTCCAGTGAGGTTCTTCACAATTTGTTTATCACCAACATATCCAAAATTCAGCAAAATCTAACGGTGTATTTGTGAGATATGGTCCCTGTATTGAGACTGTGTTTTGGGAGATAGTCACACATTCACCATCAACAAACTACTCTCTTACATTTGCAGCCTGGCTCTGATACCATGTTAAGTTTCAGAATCACTACAAATGTAATAGCATTGCCTGTGTTGTATGTGGTATGTGTTTTTCAAATGCAACAATCTCTTTCATTTATATTCAGAATGAGGCTAGGAGAGACATGTCCCTTCATGGGACATGTCTGTTCATTATTATGAGATTAATATAATGACAATTGATTATGTATATATATATATCAATATATATAATAATAATATCTATTATTATTATATATATTGGTATATATATGTATGTGCTTAATTTAATCTATTCTCATAATATTAATATCTCATTCATTTTATCTGATCGAAGCTACAAGTATCAACAAAAAAAACTAAACATTTAAATGACTAAAATCATTTAAAATAAATAAATAAATTTATTTATTTAGTAAAAATACTTAGAGTTTCAAAACCATATTAAATTAAATCAAAATATCATTAAATTTGTGTATCATGAAGGCCGACCACAGGGTCCGATGAGAGGAATTACTTGATAAAGTCAAAGACCAAGCTTCCTTTGATCAATTTTTGAAGTGATTTGAATTAGAGCAGGAAACAAAAAAGTGGCCTTACAAAGTACATAAGATTGTCAAAAAGGAAAGGAGTGAAGACAAAATTTCCTAAGGATAAAATAAAATGTTGTTACGAAAGCTAGAGCTAGAGCCTTCAATGCCAAAGACTAAAATCAATTCGAAGACATCTTCTAGCCAATAGAAGAATAGTTCTTCCATTGTGAGGAAAAATGATGACAACAGGAATGAACTCAAAAGAAGAAATCTTTGTTTCTTATGCAATGGAACTTGGGAGTCTAGCCATTGATGGAAGAATAAAGAAGTGAAGTTCTTAGAGGAAGAATTGGAAGTGACAGAAGAAAAGGCTGAAAAAGAGACATAACAAGAGGGAAATTTGTACTTGAGTTTCCATGAAGATAATGAGTCAAAGTTAGATGGATGCATGAAATTCTTTGGTAATGAGAAGAATGTTCCTAAACAAGAGATTGACAGATTGCATGTCCAAAGGTTTCAATAGAGGGAGTATTTAGATTTCGAACATGTTGAAAATTTCATATCAGAAATTATTTGTATACAATTTGATTAGTTACAATTATAGCTTAAATTTTGAAAATGCTAATGTATCTCATTGTACTTGCACAAATATGGAATGAGATGAAGATTGGGTCAAATAGGAAAACATGAATAATTACCAATATTTTTGTAACCCAATTTTTGAGATGGGGGCAAGGGTACTTTATGAAAACACATTGTTTATAGTGGTATTCCAGGATGACAATATTGAGAGGCATCTTCATGCGAAAAGTGCTTCAATATATATTAATGGAGGCTCTAAGCTTGTTGAAATTTTTATTTTAGCAACTGATTATGAGCAATAAGATCATTCAAACAATGAGCATGAACATAATGCAAGAGTAGAGGAAATCGACGAAATAGTTGGAGTTATTAAGCTACAAGAAAAAATAAATACTTGACTCAAATTTCTCTTGGAGGCATAAAGAACACAAAAATGATGAGATACTACATAATGGTTCCAACATTCCTAGTATCATGAATACTCAACATGATGATTGCACTTGGGAAGGACTGTAGTGCCCCTCCTATCTGCTTCCTGCATGACATCCTGATGGATGTGGCTTCGACATTATGTTGGGTTAGTTCCTCTATGCAGTTGGATGAGATTTCTTATGATGCCTTGGTCTGGCTCTGGATGCTTCTTTGTTGCCTGATGTGATTGGCTTATCTGGCTTATGATGTGACTTGATGGTTTCACTGATGTATGTGCCAGTTGGTAATTTCAATGCCTTTGAAGCACTCTAGATGAACCTCAAATCGTGAATATGATTACCAACCCTGACCCCATACTGTCTTTCCTAAAATTCTGCTCTCCAAAGAAGGTAATCAACATACTTATGTGTGTAGTCAAAGCTAGATAAGGTTGAATCAACCTTCTCTCCAGTAACCTTCTACTGATCCCTTTAACTCTGTGGCTCATCAAATTGTCGATCAAAATCAACTGCATGCGATGAAATAACAGATTTGCTTCCAGACGAGGGAAACAACCCAACATGAGAGGCAACCTCCCAACTAGATGATACTCTGCACATGTCCCGTGAAGAAGATCGTTTAGTGTCGTGAATTGTCACACAGCTCACTGACGAATCCACTTTTACATCAAAAGGGCTACCCAAATTCTGCCCCGCATCACCTGTCAATGGACTATCCGCAGGAGAACTTGGCACAACATTTTGTTCTCTACTACCCTCTCCTGATGCACTCATCCCATCCGTATAAACTGCACCTGTAACTGTGATAGATGTAGCCACATCCTCAAGGACCTCAACACATCCATCACCACAAACTGTGGATATAATGTCATCACCAATTGCCTGTCATCACCAACTGCCACTGTAGAAGTTTGTATTGTAACTTTAGTTGGTGAAGACTGTCCTCAGCACAACTACACAGTAGGCTCCCATCTTACCGCAGGTGGCTTCAATTAAAACTGAACTGTATAACAAAGAATTCTTCTTGCTATGGTAATACCGGTGGCTCAAGGATTGACGTAAGAACAATCCTTTAAGACAACGGTCTATTTTAACTAAAGATGAAATAAATATAAGAGCTCAAAGTCTCTTATCTTTATTTTAAATGATTACTCTAACTTTGGATGCACAAGAAAACTCAAAGTCTTTCCTCGAACACCCTCTACTTTGATAAAAATTCTACCGTTGAAGCCCAAAGTCTTCAGCTTTGAATCGTTGCAGCCACTACTATCTATAGTAATCCTGATTTTCTAAAGCACAAAGTCTTCAGAAAAGTTTGAATTAAAGTGTTCCAATGATATATGCAAAACAACTTATTTAATTTGAAGAAGGATCAATGAATGCAACATAAGAATACATTCATCAATGATCAAGACAACAACTCAAAGTCTCGTAATCTCTATTCCTTTATTCATTTGCTCAACTCTTGCACAATGAAACACAAAGTTTTCAGAAATCAAAAGATTCGCCTATAGTTTTCTTGCACATAACAAAAGATGCTTATCTACAATGAACTCTCTCCTTTATATAAGAAAAAGAGGAGAGGAAAGTGGAGAAGAAAGGGGAAACCCTTAACCACTTTGACTTATTCTATCCTTATCTCTAACCAACTAACTTTGGCTTATTCAATGCTGTAGTACCTAATGTACTTGCAACATGATTACATGAGACTACTTTGCACGTGATACTATCACATGCAATTACAACTTGTTCTTACATTGCATGTAATCTGTCAATTACAAATTACAGAATGCATAATGAAATATTCTAAGTGTCTGACAAGACACAACATCTATTTGCATCATCCTTTGCCGGTCTTCATGCTGCTATTGGATGCCCGACGATTGATGTGTTCTGGTGTAATGTCCCCTTTTTAGGCACATTATTTCGTGCCTTATAGTTAGCCTTTTCATCATGGTCCGGTGGGCTAACCGAGGTTTGACAGAGGATCAGAGGGGTGTTTGGCCTAGGTGTTTTCAGTTTCAGGCCAATTAGATCAGTTTCCACAGGACCTCTAGGGTGCTTACTATTTATAGTAAGCAAGAAGAACTCAGTGTTCCTGACATTTCAGTAGTGAACTCGGAGCGTTTCGCCGAGAGCTTTCTGGCAAGCTATCACACCTCTCCATCCGAGTTCGTTTGGTCCTCCGTTTTAATGCCAGAAGATTCCTCACTTTATTTTATTTTGTCACTTTATAACCAATGGTTATATTTATTTAAAAAGTGACTTTAAGTGAGAATATGAAAAG
>MU226429.1:814215-833435 GCA_018584345.1 Thuja plicata
AGCATCATTTGGAGCATTATTTCAGTGAAGTTTGAACCTTCTTTTCTTTCTATATTCTGTGCAAACGTGATTGATAGAGGTAATTTGTGGACTATCTTGTTCCTTATTTCTTTTGTCTCAGATATTGGCTGGTATAGAGGTGTATGTTGTTTGCAGGTCACAATGTGTGTTTTGTAAATCTAAAGAGTTGTTGAGAGAAAGATTTATCTTTTCTTACTAGTTTTCATTTTAAGACCTCACTGTGAAATACTCATGCAAGCCTATATAGTGAAGAAGTGTTTTTAGTTAAAAAGTGAAATCCTGCAGATAATGATCAGCCAGTGTATCCTATCTCATTAGTTTTGGTGTATCACCTGGTTCTCTAGTTTAGGTTTTTAAAGTTTAGCTTTATCTCAGTATTTTCTATCCCTTTTCCCAAGTTCAGTTTAGTTTTGTGGAGTTATCAGTGATCATCGAATAGGAACCGGCCTGGAATCCGGAGGGTTCAGTTCTAGTTACGCATTCCCCACATGCAGAGATGAATCCCATGTTAGGCAGAATTGTTAAACTTGTATAGTTTAACAGGGTGCAAATTTTAAGCCTTAACACTTCCATAACAAATCCTTGATGTGCTCTTTATGTACGATGTAATGGAACCGTTCTATGATAACGGAAAATCTGTCATGTCACCGACTCTTGACCATTATCCTCGAAACTCTGTGGCTTAAGTCAAAAGATGTATCTTATTGCCCTTTTGCTATTCCTTGACATTTCTCTATAGCCTTGAAATCTTCACAAATTTGTCAACATGTCCCTTGTATGACTTCTTAATATTAAAGAGCCATAGAATGTTCTTTTTGTCTTTTCTTTGAGTATAGAAAATTTTGAATCATTCAATATCTCTGTTCTCTTTGCAATGGTTCCTTATCATTAAACTTCTTCAATGCCACTGTTTCAAATCATGATCATTTATCTCTTAAGAACTTTCATCTCGAAGTGCCTCATGCTTTTATGGAGACCATCCATGCCCATGATAAAAATCACTCGCCATAGTCATGTCAACACTTGCCATCCTCTTACTGTAATTCCTACAATTTTTCAAATTTGTCGCCAAATTTGGGAAGATCTTTCATCTCATCATTGCCTGTTGCTCATATTGAAGGTCACTGTGAAGAACATCTCTTTATACAACTACTCTCTATGGGCGTTTTTGTAGACCAACTCAATCAAACTCCATCTCTTCACTATTAATGAGTACTACAGTTCTGAAATAACTCTGGAGACAAATGTCAAAGCAAAAACGATCACGAACTCTGCAGGAATGAATGAGAATCGTTGGTGTCGAGTTTTTGTAGATGACATCTCAAGTGTTGAACAACTTCTCTTCCTTTTGAAACACTCTAAATGCCCTAGACGTGTTTTTTGGAAAAAAGCGCAGCTATGTATGACTTCATTACTTGCTTTAAAGACATGTAATTCCATCCAAAAATGCTGCCCTTATATTCATAACTTTTAAAAGCCTCCAAGCTTTTATAAAACATATGCAAACTCCTCTAAAAATGACGCCCATGGGTTTTAACGCGATTTGTATGAAAAATTGCAAAGATGAAACTTGTATTTGTCCTCTACAAAAAACCGTTTTGAGCTCTCAGATGCTTTGGATGTGCTTTTACAAGAAAAGTGTAGCTTTACAATAGACGTTTCAAATTAAAACAATGCCCATAAGTATTGGCATGGGCTTTTCAAAACCATTTACATATCGTTCGTTGGGTATTGGTTTAATTATAAACGGGTTTTGGGAAGGAAAATGCATATATATAAATGGTGCGATCAAGTTTCAAAGTCATTCGCATATATAAAAGATGCTATCACGTAATAAGAACACCATCCATGTAATAACGTGCCACCAATATGTAAATGAGATCAAATTTGCCACCAATATGCAAATGATGAGCCTTTTTAGCCGTATTGCATATAAAAACTTTAATGTTTTAAAAACATGTAATGCATAAATAAAAGACCACCATGGTGTTTATAATGGGTTTCAAGTGAGTCAATACATGTTTATGTAATAACACGTAATTACAATATGTAATTGAGATCAAAATCACCACCTTTTATGACTTGACTTGCTAATGAGGAATCAAGCACATTCTGTATTGCGATGATATGCAACATCAAATAAAAACCCCATTTAACAGTTCATTTATGGTAATTTATATGTAGCTTTCATAATTTAATGATATAATATGAAGGACTTAAAAAGTCCTTCATTACATATTTAACCATTAAAAATAATAAGTAAAACTTCTCAGAATAATGTGAAATTTTAAAGTGGGATTCTAAACCCACTTTACATATAAATGACATTTTAACCTTGTGCAATTACCAACAAAAAGCCCACTTTTGAGGGATTTTAACAAAGACGTGCAATCAGGGAGAAAAACCCCACTTGCAACACACTTAAAACCTTAATAACTTGAGCTAGACAACTCGGATTGACGCCAAAGATAGCTCAAAATGAGCGGAATTTCGAAGGCTATAAACCTAAGGCAAAAAAAGACCTAAAACCCAACAAACAATCAAGGAAAACCAAACAAAGACTCACCTTGAAGAATTTAACCCACATTTTTCAGTAGGGTTGCCCCAATTTTGCGAATACAAAATTGAGGACAACACTCCTCAAACCGTGGCTGTGACTCTTGAAGGGCCAACTGGGTGCTCTCCAATGAGTATGTAGTCACCTCAAGCTCATGAGTGAGCTCGTCAACCTCCTTTTCCTTCCCCTTACAACCCCACTCGAAAAGATAGTCTTTGTCCGCAAGTGGTTGCAGATAATTGTGTTTCATTATTCCAATCGCTTCTCGAAGTGCATGAAACTCTGCTAGGGAAAGACCACTATCACAATGCTCATTTGTCACGGGAGTGCTCCAACCATAGGTTGCCAACGTCTGCCGAGAAACATCAAAATGCTCAATGGCTATGGCAATCATCAACCCACACATCATCAAGTAATTACTGATTTGACAATATCTCCACACACTTCGACCCCAAATGTAAATGCAAGTCCCTGCAAATCACGATCTTGGGACCTATTACAAATCAAAAGATTTTCTGATTTATCTACCAAGGTCTGATTTGAAAAATCAGACTCATCATGGCATGATTCAACATCACACAAACTTCATTAGTACCCAATTCTTGAGTACTATTATGTGGGAACTCACTGGTACCATCCTGCACATGTGTCATCACTGCTATCCCATGCTGATGCAAAGTATCACTACCTGCTGCCATCAATGGTTGATGTCATATCCTTGACTTCCTCATGATCACAAACTCTTATCACATGATAATGATGGGACTTCATGTGATTGTTTTCAAACAAATTATTAATGACAACATGACCTTGTAGAAAATCTCCTTCATCATGCGTAGTCAAAACACTAGTGGCTGCTCCACTACGTAAAGGATCAACTTCCATATGTACCTTTTGATCTTGGGCCTCCATCTGAGTTTCATAAGTATGAATAACATCACAAGAAACCTTATTTTCATGTAGCTGTTTGAATGCAACTTGTTTATCTTTGAACATCACTAGCTCCTCCAAATTCTGGAAGTCATCATAAAGTGTTTTGTGCCCAACATCTCCCTTAATGTAAGTCTTATTTTTAATCTCCATGGGATCAACTTCATGCTGGTCACTAGGTGCTGAAAGTTCATTGTAAAGATTTCTAGATGTGCCACTTGTAGAGACCTCTTGTTTCTCTTCCTTTTTGTTTTGTGATGTAGACCCCTTGAAAATCAGATAGATTATGATAAGATCGCTGCAGATTTAGGGGACCCAGCTCCAGAAGCAGGAGGCACAAGAATCCATGAGACATAGTGACGGCGATCAATGTTGGAACCCACGGGCGCGGAAAACCGGAACCACGAAGCAAAAATCCGGAAGCCACCAAGGCTGGTCTAGGTGCCCTGCCAAATGTAGAAATGCTGGATAAATGACTTACTATAAATAGTAATTGTACCGAACTGACCAAACGAAGAGCAAACCTGAACATCCCTAATCGCTGGAGTGGGAAAATACCCTCTTGCACTGCCAACAAAGACCCTCTATCCATCTGATTGGCATACGAGGGTTAAATAATAAACTAATCCCACGAACTATGGCGCTCACGAAAAATGGGGAGATTACATATTTCCAGGTTTGAGAAAAACGATATTTGTACTCATTCAATAGGGAAGGTTGAACAAGAATTAAAACCCTCTTAAACTCTACTCCAAAATTGTTAAAAGTACAAGTAAATATTTTAAGTTCAAAAGGATGTTAGATAATATCATTCAAGACTGTTAGGAGCAATAAGAATTCCAAAAATATAGTTAGATGTTACTAGATAATGGAAAAAAATAATTTTCAAACTTCTAAACTTGTTTTAGTCGATTTGACATATATTTATTCTCGAGTGTAATAAGAATTGCAATGCTAACACTTAGTAACAATTATATGATTTAACATGCTACACAGTCAACTACTGTTGTGGTATATCGACTATCTCGTAAATGGGATTTTTTCAATAAGATTGCATCTTTTGATTCTTGTTAGATATGACCATCCAAGCTTCGTATGTTAACATAAGAACAAAGTTTGTTATTAATCAGAAAATTTCCATAAATGGGTAAAATGTATAAGCCATGCTTTTATAGGTTATTTTCTTTTATATGCCAAAATCTTTAGTTTTGCCAAAAAGTAAGACTTGCTCTGTAAACATGTCTCTTTACATAAGATGTGTTCAATAATGTTTGCATGTATATTATATCTAATTCCACAAAGCGTTATCAAATCTATCAACAAGTATAACAGAGCACGTAGATACAGGGTAATTCCCCATTATACGATTTAGCTTATTGATATATTAAGGAATGTTGATACAGTCTTAATTCTCTTTATATAAATATATGCAAAGTATAAGTAATTTTGCTCTTTTATAAAACTGTATGCATCTGGAAAATCCAACTCTAGATGTATAGAAAAGACGAAATTAATACTTGACAAGCTAACATGTCCGAAAGCCAAATTTGAGATAAAACTCATTTCTTCAATGTGGTATTTATAAAATAAGTTTTACACTGATTCAGTCCCAGTTGCTAGCTTGGAATTATCAAAGGCAGTAATCATATATAGGATGATTGATATGCATGTCTATTATTGAAATAAATATATTCCTTATTTAATGTGCCCAATCAAGCCCCCCCCCCCCCAAAAAAAAAGAAAAAAAAGAAAACAATAGTGAACAGTACTTTGCTGCCCATAATATCAAATATCGCATTTACCGAAATCTCTTAACATGCTGCTGTATTCAATCTTAAGAACTTTGGGATCTCTATTATCTGCTAAAGTGTAATTTTTTTTTTGAATGTGAGTATATATGTACTCATACTTATAGTGATGGAGAACTCAAGAGCTAAATTGCAGGCTTTAGAAAATGGTGATGCACTGGTAATCGTATAATATTATACCACAATTTCAGAATCTGTAGTTACTCAAAACTGCCCTAGTTCTTTTCCATATAATTATTCTTAGGATTGGCAAACCCAGACTCCTACCTTTCCTTTGTGGAGTTATGATGTTGGAGTATATGAAATTAAATTATGCTGAAGGTTTAAACTTTAATATGTTGTTTTCAACAGTTTATGATAAAGACAATGCTTTTGTTTAGGGTTGTTTTTTTCCTCTCTGGTTTTTTTTTGAAAAAGAAATAGACTCTATTTAAGATGTTGGAGTGGAAATGTTTTGATGGTCAGAGATGATGTGAATTGGTAATAGTGTACCACAATATAAAAAAAAGATTTCAGTTTGTTGTATCGCTATCTAAATTATAGACACTGAACCCAAGCTTGAAACTCTAATTGTCACCAGTTACTATATCTTGACCAGTAAGGCCCAATCAGAAGAGGCCAGGTAGCATCGTGAGTCATTTTCCTCTTGTCACTATCAACCCAGCCAGTGCAAAGAAGAATTTTGGGTGTGAGTTTTAAAACATGGAAGAGAACATGTATCAATTGCAATGATTGCAGAAAATGCGTAGAGTATATACGTTGAAAAGGCTTCAGAAATTTCTATAGGAATAATGTAGGCTTGAGATCAAATTTTCATGAACTGCCCCTCTTTTTCTTTCACCTGCTTGTGCCTTTCTCTCTCCCTCGTGACCTCTACATAGTATCTGGAATTTCAGGTGTGATTATTAAAACATGGAACAAGACATGTATCAATTGCACTGATTGCAAAAAATGCATAGAGTATATTCCTTGAAAATGCTTGAGTATATCTGTTGTGAAGAAGAATTTTGGGTGCGAGTTATAAAACATGGAACAAAGCATGTATCAATTGCAATGATTGCAGAAAATTCATAAAGTATATTTGTTGAAAAGCTTTGAGAAATTTCTACAAAAAAAATATAGGTGTGAAGTCAAATTTTCATGAACTGTCACTCTTCGTCTTCTTCCGCCCGCTCGTCCCTTTCTCTCCCCCTCGTGACCTTTGTATAGCATCTGGAATCCCTTTAAAAATGGGATGAAGCAAAACTTATTTCTCTACAATCGTTACTTCCATCTACTTTCAGGAAGCCCTAAGGCTTCGGGCTTTGGGACCACACACTTTAGCATCAGCATTCGGCGATGCCTCCACCCTGTTAGCTTATTACTTTCTTCTTCATAGGGATTCATTCAACGCGTGGTACGAAGCGTCGGCTTGGGCCCACAACTTATTTCAGATCTGTGAGGCCCAGGATGAGCTCTTCTCCGCAATAGCCATTCTCATCCAGGGTCACTCCGAGACGGCCCATGATTATGAATGGTCATATTGCTTATCCTTCGCTTTAGAAGTTTTTCATGGCGGTTCGAAACTCTTAATTGGGTTCGGGACGATCTCTGCGCTTTTCCATTGGATCCTTTTTCTGTTTTTATTTGAGTTGTTGCTTTCTTCTTTGGGCACCGTTTGGTGTCCATGCTGCGGGCAGGCCACTTATGGATGTAATTGGTAGTCCCTTTGACCCTTTGTGGTCTTTTGTTGGACATTCATAGATTTATCGTATCATAGCTTATCTAAACATAAAAGTAGATCCAAAAATATTGGGGTTATGGATCTACTAGTTTCTTTTGCTCCAGACCAACATACCCCTCATAAAATAAATTGGAAACCAGTTAAATTTTTGTTTTACATTCTACTATCTATATGTGAATGTGAAATCATAGACAAGACACTTGGATAGTTTGTGTGATGCATTTAAAAATTTCGAGTATAGACATGTATGTGAGCTGTTTTGCAGCTTGCCACTTGCCACTACAAGCCCACGTGTCTTGGAAAAACTTGGACACCCTCTCAAAAGAAAATATGATCTAATATTTTAATAGTATAGAGAAACCGACTTTCATTAACTTTGTATGGTAATTGTTCACTCCCTTTTTAAAAATACGAAACTCTATTCCTTTTTACACTTAATTCATCTATGCTAGTCTTTTTGTTGATATTTTCTTTAAAATTCAAAATCAAAGATGTGGTCTATAGTTTAATGATTTAATTTTGTTGATGTTATGTAGCTTTTGTCGGATAAATCCTATGAGACTATTGAATATATATATATATATATATATATATAGATATATATTTTATTATGTGAGATAATATATATAGATATATATCTAAAATAGTATTAGGAGAAATTAATATAATTCAAAGATATTATATGTGTGTGTATATATATATTTATGTAGTTACATAATCAATCGTCATTATATTAATCACATAATAATGAATAGACATGTCCCATGAAGGGACATGTCTCTCCTTGCTTCATCCTGAATATAAATGCAAGAGAGATCGCTACATTTGGAAAACGCAGAAAATATAGAGTGCTATTACAATTGCAGCGATTCCAAACTTTAACATGGTATTAGAGCCAGGCTGCAAATGTAAGAGAGTAGTTTGTTGATGGTGAATGTGTGACTATCTCAAAAAATACAGTCTCAGTACGGGGACAATATCTTACAAATAGACGGTTGGATTTTGCTGCATTTTGGATATGTTGGTGATAAACACATTGCGAAGAATCTCACTGGAGCGATTGGAGAGAAAGTGTCGGGTTCAAAAGTTATGACCGACTGTGTAAGGGTCTATGTGAAATCCAGTGAGTGAAATTGTATTGTAGACTATTTTCCACAGCAAGTGCAAAGAATAAGGTCAAGTGAATTTTAGCAGAGTGTTAAGAAGCCAAAGGCGTGCTTGAAGATTTTGGTAGGGGTTGGTAGAGATTTTGGGCCCTAATTCAAGGGTAGTTTGTTTAAAGTTGCAGAGATACGAGTGAACTGTGAAAGTTAAAGTACTATTCAATGTGAGGGAACACCCAATCAATAGGGTGTTAGGAGGAGAGATAGGTGTGGGCAAGGGTCTTTGGAAAACTCAATCTTTATAGACGTTTCCTGATTTGTTGCATATGGACCCTCATTGGAGCAACTTGTATCAAGAATGTTGATGCGTAGATAAGTATTTATTATCCTTGAGTATTACTTTAGCTACTCATTGTAGTCTCTCCCTTATTTGTATTTCTATACATACTATAAGAGCTATTTGCCTTGATCTTTTCCAGGGATGCTCTTGCAGGAAAAAGAAGATTAATATCAGATTCGGAGAGAGTCTGACTCTTGTTGCCCTGAATTTTGCATTCACAAAATTGGATAACCCTACGCAATTTTTTAGCAATTGGTAGGATTTCTCTCTAAGGTTTTGAATGCTTTGAAAGGGGTTTGTTTGAGGAAATCAATCATCCCTTGATTTACCTCTGATTTTACTTCTTAGGAGTGTTTGTCTTTCATGTATTTTCTTCGCTTTTCTTAGTTTTGTATTTCGTTTTTAGTTTTTATTTTGCCTTAAGTTTATGGCCTTCTCAATTCCGCAAGTTTCGAGCTATCTTAGGTCTCAATCTGGTTGGTCTAGCTTAAGTTATAGGAGTTTAAAGCGTCCTGCCAGTGGGGTTTTTCGAACAGATTGCACGTTTTTGAAAAGTCTTTAAAAGGTGGACTTTTTCTTGTCAATTGCACAGTCTAAGAACGGTTTTTATATGTAAGGTGGATTTAAGCCACCATTTCAAAATTTCACATCATTCTGTGAAGTGTTGCTTAATGTTTTTAATGGCAATGGGTTTTTAAATCATGTATGCATATCAAGTCATTAAAACTTAAGTTTGCATATAAGAGATTACGTTTGCTCTTCAGTTGGTGTACTTTTTATTAACATTTGCATATTCAATCTGAATGTATATGTTATAACAAAGTCTTTTTAAGTTAGCAAGATAAAGGTGGACTTTTTGAATAAAATTACATTTATCTTTAAGTTATTTAAGGATTCTTCCTAACTATAGAAAATGGTGGGGTTTTTGGTTGAAGATAGATATGTTAATATATGTATTTTCCTTCTTAAAACCCGTTCTATTCTTTCCAAGTCTATGTTTGTACTTTTTAAAGCAAATGGTGGCGTTTTTTCGCCCGGAGTGCATATGCATGAGATTTTCGAAACATGTTACTTTGTAACTAGAGTAGGTGGCGTCGAATTTTCAAGTAATGGCATATGTTTTTCTATCTTAGAAAGTGTTTTCTTCTTTAAAGAGAGTGAAGGCATCGTTTTTTATAAAGATTGCATATCTTTTTACAAGCGAAAGAATATGCTATCATTCACTTAAAACGCTTTTTTGACTGAAGCTAATGAAGGCGTCATTTTTAAGCTTCTTGTCGTATTAAAAATGATATGTAAAGGCTTTTAAAAAGCTCGTGGCTTATCTTTTAAGTGAGGGCGTCAAATTTTCAAGCAAATGCATATGCTATTCATTATTATAACCGCATTTCTCTTCCTCTTATGTTGAAGGTGTCAAATTCTATTCTTACTGCATATCATTTTGGGAGTAAAGCATATGCCAAAGCCCTCCTGAAACCCGTGGCTTCATATCAAGTGCATGAAGGCATCGTTTTTAGAGGCAAATACATGTCTTTGAAGTTTGTAAATATATGCTTTTGCTTGCGTAAAACCCGTCGACAAAGAAGATCAGTGGTGCTATTTTTGAAAGCATTTGCATATGCTAGGAAAATGATAAAACTTGTTTTCTCTCCATGAAAGAGAATGTTTTTCCCTATAAAGTGCTAAGACGGGACTTTTAGTAGAATTTGCATTAAAAAAAACCGTTGAGTTTTACAACCACAAGATGCTGCGTTTTGTATGGAAAAATCTGCCTAGGGCATGATTTAAGAAAAATGGTTCTTGTGCAGAGAAATCCGCCTCTAATCTCATTGTTTTTCATTCTTTCTCTCTTGGGATTTTGGTAAGTTACAAAAACGTTTTTCTCTTCTTTGAATTTTGAAATGCATTCTTTTGTAAAAGAAGAGTTTGTAATCAATTAGGGCACGTTTTTGGTTGAATCATTCCACTATATTTGCTGATTTTATGCAATTTAGGAATGCATGGAAGATATTTGTCTTTCCTCTTTCCATGACTCATGTAAATGCATTTAATTTGCATGAGGAATTGATCAATTCTGTTGCCTATATATCTCTACATTGCTCTTCCAAAACTAAATTTAAAATCCTTATTTGCTTCCAGAATTTCATAGTTTGAGAGGATTGTTGTTTTTTCCTTTGCATTCCAAAGAGGTATGGTTTTTTCCTTTCTTTTTCTTTTATTGAATATGTATATGTACATTTGATTTTCTTTTTAATTGTTGTATATGCTTGTTTCTCATTTCTATTTCTTCACTCTTCTTCTATGTTGCATATGAGGATGTCATTTGTCCTCATATGCAGTTGGGATTAAAAACCTCGTTCTTAATGGTGACTTTCCCAAAAATGAATGAAAAGAGACTAAGTGCTGCCCCATATGTAAGATGTTATAAAAAGCCCACCTTTTCATATTCTCATGTTGAAAAGACAAATGTGAAACTTCCAATATGTAAAGTAGCCAAAAAAGCCCACTTGTTGACTTTCTCTTCATATGCATTTGTCTCCAAAAGGTCCACCATGCATATGGCATATCCATCAGTGAATAAAAATAACTTTCCCATCTCATTGTCCCATGTTTAAACTTGCTGTCCAAAATGTTTAAATGCTTCCAAGAAGCCCATTTTTCTTATGTTTTTCCTCTTCATAAAGGGCTGCATTTTTTCCCGAGTCATGTTTCTTGATGGATCTTTCTATTCTCAATGATGATGTTCTCATTTTCTGGGATTTTCATGTCACAATTGCTGCTGCAGACAACCTTGTCATGTCGGAAGGATCCACATCCCCGAAAGGAAAGAGTAAAAAGAAGATGAAATACCAGTATGATAGATACCAGAATTCAATCTCGTCATCTCAAGTCACGTCATATGTGGATGAGATCCGAGATGCTGAAATTGGACATCTTAACATAGATGAATTTCTGAAGAGGGTGGACACATTGACAAAGGATGACATGATTAGCATCAGAGAGAGTTATATTCATCACATTTCCACTTTCCCTATGGCAGCTTTGGAGCTTGAGTTTATCATAACACGTGCTAAAAACTTTGATCCTGCTTCCAGAACCATCAAAGATCAATATGGGAAGGTTGTAATCAGCCTGGATCCGGATACAATTGACCAGGTTTTCAGAGTCCTCCGACTCCGGTTGTGATGAACTTGACGGTGGAGAAAGCTCTTAATAGTTGGGAAAACAGGTAGTTAGCTTGCATGAAGTACATCAACGAGCATTGGTTGGTCATGAAGCAATTTTGTGAGATGGCCGAAAGGAATGCATAGGTCGTAGTTAAAGGAAGAGATCCATGATCTTATAACCTTGTTGAGCTGAGTCAAAGGAATTAAAGAATCCAATCTTTTTGAGCCTTGGATGTACAAGTACTTTTCTTTGATTATCAAGTCAAGACAAAGACTTTTTTGGGGTGAGCTCATAAGCGATACTCTTTGTGAGCAGCTGGTGCAAGTTACAACAACTGGTACCTTTTACATGAATTCATACTTGGTCTATATTGCTGCTGCCCTAGGGTCTTTTTCAGGGCTCTCTACCAAAGGAGATAGGTCACAAATACCTTTTTGGGTATACTTTGATCAACTGCCTCTAAGATCAAGTCGTATCCATTATCGGAGAGTGTCGAATGCATTTTTTGGGCATTTCAGGTTTTTTTTTGACAAAGAGCTCCTAAAGAAAAGAGTTTCAGATGAAGCTTAGAACAAGGTAAATGAATATGGTTGTTTCTTCCTTCAGTTTCCAAACTTCACCTACCTTAGGGTTGGATGCTTTAGAGAAGAACCATACACCTTGCCCAGATATCCAACAGATAATCATTCTGATGGAATTGGCTCGACAACTCATGGCGGTGCAAGCCTATCAGTCTACTTTGCATAGACCAGGGGTCGGTATCTCTTCACGTAATCCGTTGAGGATTGGTGGTTACTCACTGGACACAGTGCCTAAGGCTAAATGTATGGGTTTTGAACTCCAAGAAATCAATCTGAAGAAGTTCATGGCCAAGAGATCGTTTGACTGGAGGGGCATGAATGATAAGATCAGGAGGCAGTTTATCCACGTCCATCGTCTTGAAGACATTTGGATCGATCTCCGTATTGAGATAGATATTGCCAAGATGGATTACTGCCGGCTTACTGTTAAACAAATCATGGACTTCAACCTTTCACGAATCCCTGATAGTGTTGAAGATGATGATGATATTCTAGATACGGAGTATCGGAAACATCGCATTAAGAATTTCCCTACTCTACCTCCATGCTGGTCCGTGATAGAAAGCTTATCTGTTTGGGACAATTTTCAGAGTATTCTCGCTAATACTAACATTTGGCTGAAAAGAGAGGCTTGAATAGCATCAAAATCAAGCCAGGGAGGGATTTCGACCTTGCTGGTCCATCGGGTTTGAAATCTGAGATTAGAGGTAAAGGGAAAGGAGAAGCATCTGCATCAGAAGTCAGAAGCATCCAGAAACTGGCTATCAAAGGAGGGAAGCTCATGGTGATGGCTCCTACACCCGTTGCAACATCTAAAGCAAAGGGGCCTGAGATGATCCAACTTTCAGTTAGTGAAGAGGAATTGCAAGATCTAGTTTCCCTTGAAGCTCCACAAATACAAAAGGCGGATGAGATATAGGCCATGCATGAATCAACACCAGAATCAGAGGAAGCTCCTATATCACCACTCGACACCGATGTTGATTCCTTCACTATGCATTTGCCGCCAATACATTCAACTGCTATTGTGCCTGCTACACCTGTCTCTTCCGCTGCTCCAGCACAAAAGGATGACTTATCACACGTCTTTGATGAGTTTCCTGAGGATTTGCCTAAGTTGGATATGCTTATGGCAAATGACAATCTGACATTTGCACAAATTGAGTTGGTCGTGGAGAAAGATGTTCGAAAAGATCGAGTAACAACAATGGTTCAAGCAGAGGCATCCATCACAAATGCTCCTGCTACTTCTCAAACGGAGCCGGTAACTACTATGGTTGCAACCAACGGTTGCCCTTCTTCTTTCATCTTACCTTCGTGGTTAGGTGTTGTCACTCAGAAAAGGAAGTAGCTGGAGGGTCCTCCTGAGGAATTTGATTTCGCACAAAAGAACAAATCCTGAGCTCTAAAGAACAAAAAAGCAAAAGTGATCTGAAAGGTCAGGGTTGATGAGCGAGAAATAAAATATGCTGAAGTAGCTGAACCATCTTCAGACAAGCCTGCCAATGAACTTCAGACCACAGATTACAAAATTACCAGGATTGAACTTGGTAAACAAACACGATTGGGGTGTCAGCTGGATGCTCAGGATGCAGTGGAGCAGCTTAACAAGAGATCCGATAAGCTTTGGGAGAAAAAGCAACAACTCAAAGCAGAGAATGCCTGTCTCTGTGGGGCCCTTGAACAAAGAAGTTCTTCTCAGTAGGTAAATTTGCTTTCGGAAAAGACACAACACGTTGTGCGTCTTGAGAAAAGGGTCAAAGTGATAGATGATTGGGGCAGCCAATTAGAAACCCAAGGAGTATTGGTTATCAAGGATGCATATTGCGTGTTCAGAAATGTCAAGAAGATTGTCGCCCAGCTAGAAGAGCTGGTTACATCTTTTGATCAGCAATCAAAGACTCTAAGTGAAGACTTGGATGTATGGAAGAAAATGGCAGAGGCTGATCTTGACATTCCATATGCATATGAAATAATCTCTTCAAAAGAGATGTATTTCGAGTTCTTGGATCAAATGATGAATAAAGAATAAGTTTTGAAAAACTTGATGACAAAGATTCATGATGCCATACAAGTGTGCACGGAACACAAAGATATCATGGTCAAAACCTTCGAGGAGTTGACATGCAAACTGATGACTAAGGATGTGTTGTCCTCAATTTTGTATTGACAAAATTGAACAACTCTATGCAATTTTCTTGTAATTGGTAGGAGTTCTCTCTAAGGTTTTGACACTTTGAAAGAAGTTTGTTTGAGGAAATCAGTCATCCCTTGATTCATCTCTAATTTTACTTCTTTGGAGCATTTTGTCTTTCTTGATTTTTCTTTGTTTTTTCTTTGTTTTGTGTTTCATTTTTGGTTTTTTTTGTCTTAGATTTGTAGCCTTCGCGATTCCGCTCGTTTCGAGCTATCATAGAGGTCGATCAGGTTTGTCTAGCTCAGGTTATAGAGGTTTAAAGCGTCCTGCCAGTGGGGTTTTTTTTTTACAGATTGCACGTCTTGATTAAAAGTCTTTAAAAATGGGCTTTTTCTTGTTAATTGCACGAAGTAGGAATTTTGTTTATATGTAAAGTGGATTTAAAATTCCACTTTAAAATTTAACAGCATTCTTAGGAGTTTTACCTATAGTTTTCAATGGTAGTGGGCTTTTTAAACCGGCCTGCATATCATGTCATTTCAATAAAAGACATAGGGTTGCATATAAAAGATTATGTTTCTTCTTCACATTAGTGGGCTTTTTATTTACATTTGCATACCATAACAAATGCAGATTACATTTAAAAGTTTCATTATTTATGCAATTTAAAGGTGGGCTCATTAAAAGCAATAACATATGTATGTTGTTTTAAAATGTTTTGGATCATTTAAAACTCTTTATGATTCCATGCAAGGTGGCAATTTTTCTTGGAAATGCATATGTTTCAAATTATTTGCATATGCAATTCATATCATAAAACCTGTGGTTTCTTGTAACACATTTAAAAATCCTCTTACAAGTCTACTTTAGGTTTCATGGTGGCGATTTTGGAGCTCTTAGCATATATTTTAAAAAAAAGACTATGCTATTTGCCTAATGAAACCCGCCATACCTCTTTAAGAGACTTTGGTTTCATTTGAAAAGTTAATGGTGTCGATTTTGGGGGAAGTTGCATGTTAATGAATGCAATGACCTGCATCACCACATTGTGTTTGTTTTAGAATTTCCTTAATAACTCCGCTAACATGTTTATTTTTCATTGTGTCCGATTTTTTCATCTTTTGGATTGCCTAAATTGTTTGCTTGTTGGTCCTTAAATAATCTCATTTCTGAGAAATTGTAATGGGAGACAAATGTAGATGTATTTGTTGCTTGATTGAATTGTTTGAATGACTTGAAAATGGAGAGAAATGATATCTGTGCGTTTTGTTAGTTTTGGTATCAGGACTTGTCAAATGTTTTCCAGCATTATTGTTCTTATCACCTGAAGTTACAAGTTTGAGATAGAGTTGGTGGAATTCATAGAGAATACTTGGCAGCTTGTTAATATTTGCAAAATTTAGGTATTGGCTTGCTTCATATGTTTTTCAGTCTGTTTTGATGTGCTACATCAAAGTTAGTTCTGTTATATGTGCTACATTTTCTTAACAGATCCAGAAATAATAATAATTACATTCTCAAAAGTGCATATATGCCATTAACTTCTTTGTTAGCTTAATTTTATCATATTCATTTTCCACCTTAGGGAGTCTTTTGGATGGGCTCTTGTTAAAAATGTATTAATGGTAATTAATTTTTCACTGATCTAACTGCATTCTTGGTATTAGCAATTCTGTAAATTTTCTTATTGCAATACAATTTTGTTGAACTTCATGAATCTATATACTTTTAAATTTGTTCTTTTCTTTGGGGATCTTCAGTGTTTAAATTTTATTATTTTGTAGTATTAATTGTTTTGTACAAATTATTTATTGATTGAATGTCATAGAAATTCTAATAGAAGGCGTTATTTGATGAGTTACAGGGATATTATGGGTTCTTTGGCAACTCTTGGGCATGCTGTAAAAGCCATGGAGTTTATTGGCCAAAGCTCTGGTGTGCTTGGGATAACTTTTAATATATATTTTTGTCAATAGCCTTTATTCTTATTCTAGTAAATTATCTTTGCATATATTTTTGATAATTAGGTATTGATGCATAACAACATAGTTTATACATATTTCGGTTTGGTGCTGTTTGCACATTTCAAAAAGTACAATTTGCCCTTTTGTCAGGAAAAGCTTCCAAGGGTCAGAGTCAGAGAGTTCAACAACATGTTTTGCAGGTGGAGTCATAAAACATGTTTGCAATTTAAATGTCATGCACTTGGCATTGCAGTTACTGATTTTATACCTTGATTTGTTTCTTCAGAAATTCCGTGCTGGTGGATACAACACCATTGTTGCAACATCTATTGGTGAAGAGGGTTTGGATATAATGGAAGTTGATCTTGTAATTTGTTTTGATGCAAATGTTTCACCATTAAGAATGATCCAACGGATGGGAAGGACAGGAAGGAAACGTGATGGCCGAGTTGATATCCTTTCTTAACATAAAATAGTGACTGTTTTGGATATTTGTGAAGTTCAGGTTTAACTTTGTATATTAAATTTTAAGGATTAATGCTTTCCAAAATATTTAGTGATGCATGATACGCTTATATGAGGTTTTCTTTGACACAACTTTCTACTCATCCTAGCTAGTGAAGGATCAGAATTGCAGGGGTATTTGCAGAAGCAAGCTAAAGGCAAGGCATTAGGAAAACACATGCACAATGGAGGCATCAATAGCTTCAATTTCCATTCCAGCCCGCGTATGGTATTTCTAGTGCAGTGTTCACATTTATTTATTTCTTTGACTAAGTGATGTCTGAGTCAATATGTAATTGTGTATCTTGGAGGAAAGATGTTTATGATTTTCTTATTGATAATTTAAGGTTTCTGAGAAATGGTCATTTAGAGATTTTGGGAGCCCTTGAAATAACACATTAAATAAGATATAAATGGATAATCTTGTTGTAGGTTCCACATAGTTATCAACCAGAGGTGCAGTTTGTTAAGATGTCAATTGAAAAGTTTGTTCATCGGGCAAGGAAGGTAAGAGGGGATGCGGCATCAATAGATCCAGAGGGTGATGATTTGTCAGAGTCAGAAGCGAATTTACTCGGCAGATATTTTGGTTCGAACACTCAGGGGTTCTGGACACCATCAGTTATTGCATTTCCTCACTATCAGTTGTTTCCATCACGTGTTTATAATGTCAAACATTCATTCAGAACAACAGAAATGCTGATTGACACATTGCAATCCCTTAAAGAGCACAAGCCATCTTTGTTTGTTCCCAACAATTTCCTCCCAAATAATGAGGTAGTATACTTTCCTTTTATTTCTTGTAGTCTATTTTTTATATTATATGCTGGTTATTGTTTTTAAACTTTTGTTGAGCTCCTATTTTTATAATTTTCTGTAACAGGTTGGAACTTGTTCAACAGTGCATTTGCAGCATGTTCCAGATGTTGCAAACGAAACTAAATTTGAAGGTATAATGTTTGAATGATTGCAACTGACTTGAGCACTACTTAGACTTCTAATTGTGTACACACTTGAAATCTACAAACAATACATATGGCGAGTGATTAGATGCAATACATGACTAAAAGACTTTATAACTCAGATGTGATGAGTTAGATGTGACCAGTTTTCTAGACCTACATGGATTTGTCCAATATCTTGTTAGATACATAGTTACAAGGCCAAATTTTCCCAGTTAAAAGGAAAATGAATGCTACCTCAAGATGAACACTCTTCCGAAGATTTCGTTGTCAATGAATGAGGAATAGCAGATCTGCATTTTGAAAGAATAAGCCCTACACTTAAGATTCAGGGGACCTTCATTGAACGATTAACTTTAATGGATATGAGTCTAATAGAGCTGGAAACATTTGAAATTTGTTGAGAATCTAATGTTCGCAAGGGAAAAAGCATCACAATTTTCTCAAGAAAAATTAGAGAAAGTGAACATACGTGAAAGGAGATCATGGATTGTGAAAAACTCATGTCCATTCTTTAAATCATAGATTGCAGACTCTGTGAGTACTTTCCAAACTTGATGGACTCACGAATTCTAAAGGTGGCTGAGTCAACTTGGCATGGCCTTGCACATCAAGTCTGCCCAAGTTTTTACGGTACTTGGAAGAGTTTTACGCAAAACACTCAGATAATTTTGGGATGGTATGCCTGAGTTTGGAGGACTTTCTTCTCCACCTGGGCCATGGCTGGGAACATAAAAAACACAAAAATGTCATTCTTTTCACTTTTTTTTTGCTCTAACTTTAGAGAGAAATAGGAAGAGGAGCATTTGAAATCAAAGAAGACATGATTAAATTTCACTCCCTCTCTCTGTTTTTTGTTTGTTTTCTTGTTTTGAAAATCATAAAAGGCTTGAAAAACTAGGGAAATTGTTAGCAAATTTTTGTTCATTTCTCTTTGTAACCTTTTTCCTTTCATTTTTAGCTGATTTTTTGATTGTTTTTTTCCCAAATCAATCCTTATCGTTGTTCTTGCTGAACTTTTGCAATACCCTACTGATTTATTTATTTGTTCATGTGAGAACAAAAATGTCAAGTTCAAGGTTGTTGTCGGGATATTTGAATGTACCGGTTATTATATTATTAAAGTATTATGTTAGCCTCGGTCGTTAGTGACCGAGAGGTTAGACAGTTTCGTCACGACGTTTCGGTCGTGGCCCTTCGGGTACTTTATATACCCTCTCGGAGGATGGACACGGAGATATTATTGTATGATCATTATGATGTAAATGTACTTGCCAGTCTGGAATGATTAATGAAAGTATTTATTATTCTATGATATATTCTGTGTTTATTATATTTCCTGTACTATGTCTATGCATTATTAAGTTACCCATGACGGTAAACATTTGGCGCCGCTGCCTAGACGTACTCGGGAAGGAAAAA
>MU226429.1:837643-870349 GCA_018584345.1 Thuja plicata
GGCAGTAGAGTGACACTTGACTCAGCGTACCGAGGAGTTGGAAGCAGAGAAGGCAGCATAGGTGGCTATCGAGGTCAGATTGGCTAGGGAGACAGTATTGTGTTAGCAGAGGCTACAACTTAAACGTATTTTTTGGCGACCAGTTTGGTGTAGGTACAGGAGGAATATGATGTGCTGGAAAAAGAACTACGAAGCAACATTGATGGGGAGGGCGGCACTTCAGCTTTTTCAGGGACGCCCTCTGCCCCTTCTCTTCAGTGATTCTCTTATTCTATGTGGTGTATTTCATCTCCCTTTTGTTGTAAGTCGTCGGAGACAACTTGTTTTTTTGGGGGGGATGATGTTGTCAGGATATTTGAATGTACCGGTTATTATATTATCAAAGTATTATGTTAGCCTCGGTCGTTAGTGACCGAGAGGTTAGACAGTTTCGTCACGACGTTTCGGTCGTAGCTCTTCGGGTACTTTATATACCCTCTCGGAGGATGGACACGGAGATATTATTGTATGATCATTATGATGTAAATGTACTTGCCAGTCTGGAATGATTAATGAAAGTATTTATTATTCTATGATATATTCTGTGTTTATTATATTTCTTGTACTATGTCTATGCATTATTAAGTTACCCATGACGGTAAACAAAGGTTAGAACAAAGGCCAAACAGGAAAGACCTTGCATTCAAACATGGGATACCGAGATAAGAAAAGAGCCAAGTCACTTGTATTGAATGTAGTCCTTTGATGACAGGTGGAATTAATAGACTAAAATATCACATTGCTAAAATAACTGACCAAAATGTGAAGATATGCCTACATCAATGTCGGCGATTCTTGGAGAGATGAGAGCTCTTCTTGGTGCATATGAGTTGAAAAGAGAGAAAAGAAAGATACAAAGGAAGCACTAGCAATAGTAATGAGTCTAAATGTATCTATTTCTACACCATCAGATTCTTTTAGTGGCCTTGGTCCAAGCATTTGTCATCCAGCATCAATTGTAGAGTCTTGAAGGTTCTTTTCCTATCGCTAGCCAATTTCTTTATTACACTCAATATTCCAATAACACAACTTTCCCTTGAAGGTAACAGTTGGAATTAAAAAAAACACCATGATGCTAGGATGGCAACAACAAATTTGTGGTACTATTATAAGTTGCCATTCACTATAGCAAATGGGTGATATTCGGAAGGTTTGGTGAATTCGTCAACAATTGTAGGTAAGGGTTTTAGCCTCCAACACCTAAAGAATTGAGTGGGCCATTGCTACAATGTAATATCCCCATTCTAGACCTGGAAAATATCAATCAATAAGCTACTTAATAAGTTTAAATTAAAGATATAAACTTATTATTTTGTTATTAATCCATACATCAACATGCTTTACTATCATATTCAGAGATGGTATTATTGATCCAGAATCGGCTGTCACTGCCGATTTATCGATAAATGAGTAATTCATGATTATAATGATTACTAAAATGTCTACAACAATGGATGCTTATCCGCATTTGATCATTTTATCATTCGATACGATTAATCTTATTCATATGGCATTATCGGTTCACAATAACCGATCCACATATTGATGCTAATTAGTCAAGGCAGCAAACGTAACGAATGAATGCAACTGTTCACCATGCCCATTCAAATACTATATATATTCAATGCCAACTGGCTATGAAGGATGTGGATTGAAGAATAAATATTATACTTGTTCCCTTGTGGACTTATCACTCTCATTGAGCATTATCGGTTGCTGACGCAACCTTGTCATATCCAAGTGCAAGCATCATAACAGTCATATCAGAGACGACACCATATAGAGCATATTCATATCTCCATATCAGAGATGGCTCAAGGAAATAAGCAGATTGCATAAACACTACAGAGATTATCAGAGACGACATACTGCCAGTGATCATCCCTATAACAGCAGCATATAATTTATTGGTTATCAGAGACGGCTAGTAGGGAATGTGTGTGAGTCATATTCACATATCAGAGACAGCCATAGAACCACATTGAGATTCAAACTCTTATTGTAGACATAGCCTTGTAAGCTTGTATTCCATTGTGGCATTGGAATTACAATTGTAAATAATAAATATATACATATTGTGCATCTCCATTTTTGCATTATCCATTGATTGCACCATAATACATGCATTTCCTACATACATTAATACGTTGTTATTGCATTATACATTACATATTGCTGCATATTGTATCACAATTCATTAGTTCCTTTAAATCATTTTAGCATTTAGAATTACCAGTCATATAGAATTACATTAGCATAGCATTTGGATTTACCAGTTAAGCATCATTTCATTTTACATTTGCACACATTTGTAGAAGAATCTAGTAATTCCCGTAGTGTCCTAATTAATATAAAAAGGGGACATTACAATTGGCATCAGAGCTATAATTCTGCCAGCTTGTGGGATAAACATATTCCAGATTTATAAAATGGAAACAATTCTGGAACCAGTATAACAGAGAAAATTAAAAATGGAAGAGAATGAAAAAATTAATAATCGCTGAGATAGTGGAAACAACTCTTGGAAAGTTGGCTCAGTTAGTGGAATTACTAACCAATATTGACTATAGAAAACAAGAAGAGAAAAGAGAAAAAGATGAATATTCAAGGCAACATGCCCTTAAATATAGACCAAACCTTCCTACCATCCTTCCAAAGAAAGATCGAGAAGAAGTTACTTTGGCGAATTTACAAGATCAATGGCGACAGGAGCCAAAATCTCTATGATTGGTTGTATAGTAGTCTTCAACAAGATATCTCTATAGAGGACTACATTGATCTACCAATAAAATACTCTCCTAAGAAATATAGCAGTCATCTCGTAGTCTTAAGAAGGGAAAATGGAAAGCATGATTGTAAGTTGGCATCAAAAGGTTCACAACCAACAGAAACTTTGAAGGTTGTCACATCAAAGAAGGAAGGAGTAAAAGACTTGGAAAAGACAAATCATCAAACACAAGAAAAAGATGATAATCAGAACACGATCACTATACACTCCAAGGAATCCAAAATACCTGAAGAAATCATTTTTGACACGTCCAATGAAGTAGTGGAATCTTCATCTATGTCTTTAATCACAAGTGAATCAAGCACACAGATTTATGAAGATCGTGAGTCTGATTGTACATCATCGCAAGGATCACGCATGGGAGATGACATAATAAAGGTTGAAACAAATTCAGCTTATGTGAAGGTTGCCAATTAGAATTCTCTTTCACCTTGCAACGAATACCTAGCACTCATGGGTGAGAAAGAGAGGATTAATGTTTCTAACTCAGACGCTTCGTGTATTCCGCATCATCTTCTTGAGTTGATAAACTAGGAAAGTTGAAAATAAGGAAATATGACGATGGCTTGAAGAAATCAGATGAAGGGGGGAAGGAAAAACTGAAATTATGTTTAGAGGCAAAAGCAATCGTGAACTTATTCAGAAACCATTAATTAGAATTGAAGTGGACAACACATATGGCAATTCAGACTCTAAGGTACATGAAACTAGGTTGTAGTCACTCCAAGGTGAAGATGAAAATAGATTTTGGGATCCCCGTACAAGTTCAATTGAGAAACTATTAAGATCAGCTTGGAACAATATAACAAGATCTAACAATGCTATCACTAAACATTCTTCAATCAAACTTTATGAGTTTGCAATCCAAACTTGGAATTCGCCTACTAACAATTTCATTTTATGGTTGAACAAGGCTCCCTTCCCATCAATGGAGATTGATTCCATGAGCTGGGAACACTTTCAAGATTTCCAAAGAGGTTTTTGGAGTTTGGACATGAGAATTAACTTCTCCAAATCAGGGTGAAACAACAACAAGACATGGATACACTTATGAGTTGGAATTCGATGCAGAGTTGGAATTCAAAGGTTGATCATAGATATAAGCTTAAGATCATTAACATACATCCTTGTAAAGAATCCTTGCAGCTTTGGATGATCCACTTTATACACAAGCCCTACAAGATTGATACTCTTGTCAACATTGAGAACCATGAGTATTCTAACCTATGGGACACCGAAACCTGCGTGATGTGTGAATTGCATAATGAATTTGGAGGCATCCACATGAAGCCATGGGAATGTGTTGAATCATGTAATGACCCGAAGCGGGTATCTCCCAAAATTTTTCACAAATATATCTCATGCAGATTTAAACAAATACATTCATGCAAATAACCTTGGATTCAACAATAATAAGCCATCAATATATATTCCATTAAAACCCTCAACAACATTGTTGTATTATAAAATAACAGTGGGATTTCTCACAATCCAAATCTGAACTCAACATGCAACAGAATATCAAATAACAAAAAAGAACCTGTGAATACAATGGCGAACTCTGCTGTGAATCCGCACCGGAGATGAATTGGGTTTCCGTCCAATCCACCAAGAAAGCCTGAACCGAAAGCTGAAGCTCTCTGGATTCTCCAAGGGAAAATAAACTCATAAAACTAAGCTTATCTCTTTGAGACTCTAGGCCTTCTTTTAAGGCTGTAGCTGTGACTCTTCAGTTTCCCCACTTTGTCTCTTCATAGTCCACTTAAAGTCACTTTTAATTAAATATAACTGTTGAGTTATAGAGTGACATAATAAAATAAAGTAAGGAATCTTCTGGCATTAAAACGAAGGGCCAAACGAACTCGGATGAAGACGTGTGATAGCTTGCCGGAAAGCTCTCGGCGAGACGCTCCAAGTCCACTACTGAAATGCCAGGAAAACTGAGTTTTGCCGACTTACTATAAATAGTAAGCACCCTGGAAACCTTGTGGAAAGTGCCTCTATTGGCCTGGAACTGAAAACGTCTAGGCCAAACATCCTTCTGATCACCTGCCAAGCCTCGGTTAGCCCACCGGACCATGATGAAAAGGCTAACTATAAGGCTCGAAATAATGTGCCCCGTAAAGGGAACATTACAAATCATCCCTTCCTGGAGATTGCTTGCCCTCAAGCAATCAGTATCTGCATGCTGTGATCATAATACCTGGATCCCAAACCAACCTCAGGGAAGTTGCTCCACCAATCTGTCGTGTGAAATTGAAACAAATATTATGCCCTGACCTGTGAAGCCATTCACACAGCAACAAAACAACAACCAGTCTAATGCCAGGATCCCAAATCATTGTAGGATTAGTCGTACCAATCTGCCTGGTGCTGCCATCATCTGTGAGAAAGTCCTCAACCAAACTGAGGACCTCACTCCAGCTGAGATCACCAACACCTCTACGGTCAGATGCAGGTGGATACCAAACCTCACACCAATCGGCTCCCTGAATAAATACCACCCGCGAGTACGGCCCTCCTGGATCCCATAAGCAAAAAGGCCATTCATCTCCCCAGCTGGGTGAAATATCTTGACGCCCTATGCCCATACTGAGTGAACTGTCCAAAATGTCCAACGACTACAACACTGCCCCTCTAATCTGTAGCCCAAACCGGAATCTGCACCGAAGACACAAACTATCGAAACTGTAGGGTATGGCTTCCTCCTTCAAGAAGGGAAGCGTACCAAACCAAACATCCATTCCACACCTATGCAGTAATCGGAATAGAAAGTCTTCCGTAGGTGGGCTGAATGGAAAACAAAATGCATCCCATACAATGTGGCCATAATGTGATGCATTAACCAACTCCTTTGGAAATCCTGAATCAGCATTAGGATTCCATAGCTGTCTCTCTACACCATACAATGCACATCATTGTGTGAAAAATTCACACCATCAAACAGAGTCATCATACCAAGCTCAACTACTGAACTCACCTCATTACTCCATTCTGGTGGCCAAGACTCATCTATAGTAACTGAAGTTGGGTCCCAAATCCTGCAATCACTCTCATTCTCGTCAAGGGGATAGGAAATGTCTTCCTCATCTAGCTCAAAAAGTGGATTCCCAAATATCCAATCAGCACTCATCTCAAAGAGATAGTTATCAATCAACTTGAGTTCTGTATTTTCACTATGCTTCATCCAATCAACTTATGCTAGATCAAAGTATTACCTTCATAAGAGTGAATATCCTCATGCCTTTCCTCAGTTGCTGCTACATAAATAGCTGATTCAAAAGATGCTTTATCAACCCTATAGTCATCAACCAAAGGACATGATACCATAGTGCATGGAGACTCCTTCAAATTCTCAGGTAGCTGATCCATGATTGTGTCCTTTTCAACCTTGTGATCCCTATGAATACCAATAGCTTCATCCCCAATAAGCTGTCCATATGGTTGAATTTTGTCTTTCTTTGCTTGACCCTTTATAGGCCGAAACAAATCTTCCTTCCTTTCTTCTACATAATTCTCAACCATAGATGCACCCACCATATTATTTTGGTCAAAATCAAAAGAACTCATACCTTCATGTGGCTGATCAATCACTGTGGTCTTTGAAAATTCCATGACAGTATACTCATAATCCTTCTTGTCATCACTGAGGCTTGTGTGATTCACACCCATGGATGCATGAAATGATTCTCCTTTTGTATCCTCTTGTAAATCTCATCTCAAAGATGATGGAGCCTCGTGTGAGTCACTCCCCAACGCTATCATTTTATTCTTGTGAACCAAATCTGTTTGTTTATCAAACTCTCGATGAAGTTTTCTGCATACCTCTTTTGTATTTCCTTTTATCTTAAGTTGTTGTTCTGAATTTGTAGAATCCAAACCATCATCATCCTCTTCTGAAACACCCATAAATTGTGCAAAGGGAAATAGTCACGTATCTTCTTAGGAAGAATGCAATACTTCTGGTGGCTGCTCATAATTGCATCATTTGTTGCTATGGCATGACACCTGTTACTTGCACGTGTAGATGGTGATGAAATCTTAGGGGGTCCAAATTTACTGGAAAGTGTGTCACTTACGTTGCAATTCACGTTGGAGATTTTGTTGCGTTTGTTCAAGGTCTTTCCATGCTTGTGTGTTGCTAAACAATCCCTCCATCATGACCTATCCTGCTGTTCAAACTAAGAACCAATTCCAACTGTGATAACCCTGGCCAAATCTGTTTAATGCTGCCCCGTTTGTATCAAATTTTTTGATTGTGCCCAAAACTGAGGCTCTAAAATGTTGTAGATGTCTCCCACAAGGTGATTTTTGTCAAACAGACTTTGTAGTGACCAATCCCTGTTTACCACTAATTTTTTCTGCACTTCTTTTACCAACTCAGGTATATCACATTCCATCAAAATCTATCCTTCAATGAACAATTCTGAAGATTACTATTTTAACTGTTACAATTGTTTGGTAGCTTAAGCAACATTGTAATGATGCCACCCCTGTTATTTTCTTTGCATTAATTCCTTCACTATAACTATGTGGACGTTTTGTCAAACAGTTGTCATGTATGCTGACTGTATGTTTCTTTGCACCTTGACTGGGTGTTACTCCATCTCCAAATAAGTCACGGAGTCATTTTGAAGAGATATTTCATTTAGATATTGCTGTGCAAGAAAACTATCTTGTGTCTTATCCTTCTCTACGACTGTCTGCTTCCCTTTTCTTGCAAAATAGCGTCTCCAGAACTCCTCTCTCACTTTCTTTGGTACACTACTAAGTCTCACATTTTGTGAGCTTTCATCATGCTCAGAAGGTTCTCATATCACTATACTGGATCTAAGCAACCGTAACCTTCAGCAGGAAGTATAATGGATGAGTAATCTGTATGCCTCGGTAACCCAGTTGACTCTAGCCAAAACGATAAAATGGACTACCAGCACATAGTTTAATGGACTTTGGTTTTTTCTGAGTTTCCACTTTCAATGCTACTAAACACTCATCCACACAACCCGTGTTGTTGTTTGGCTTCACCTTTTTGATGGCAATGTAAAACCCTTTTTAATGGCAGCGATCAATGTTCTCCAGCTAGCACTCAGACCTCAACATACTTTAACTAATAAGCTTCTACTCCAACTCTCAGCGGAAAGCGTCTATGGCTAGTGACGTCTGGGTTCATCCAAAAGCTAAGCACACACCAGATGTTCAGTGCTGTTTTTTGCGGACGAATACTCTCACGGCAGTATGAATAACTAACTTATCAAAACGTGACACTTCCAACCAAAAGAAAATGACAGTTGTAATCACAGTCCCGTCACAAGACTTCCCCTCACTAATATGAGTGACCATGCGCAACACTCTCGAGTCTCAACTTCCTTCAACTGTGATACATAGTCCATTTTTAGCGTATTGAGATGAGAATTAGGGACTCGAGCATGCAAGGAAACAGGCTCAATGTAAGTTATGATTCTCCAAGGACTACCAGTCTCCCTTCGTTTTTTCACAACACCTTGCATAAACGATTCTTCAACTACTGGTTGCTTCCCTTACTCTATGTCTCATTCGTTCTAATAAACTTGTTTCAACGTTAATATACTGTTTGAATTGATAAACAATCACCTCTCCTTCATCGCATTCCAACTCTGCTCTTGTAATGCAAATCTGGTCTATGAAACCGTGGCACTTCTAATATTGCTGAGTGTTGTTATGACTCCCCATGTGTAGATTGTAGCTGTTCAAAACGAATCACACTGCCCACACCCCGCTCCTATACTTTCCAACGCCCTGAGATAATGGGTAATGTTGTTCAGTGTCAATACTCTCCACACCCTGAGTTATATCCCTCCACTCACTCTGAGAATACGTTATCTTAAGCCAGAGGATGTCCACTCTATACAACTGTGTACGCCCAGGGAAGACTGCCGTCGTAGCTACCTTCAAAACTATCAACACTAGTCATAGCAGTCGAGTGTGTGACCACGCATACACCCCGAACGCTCAGCACAAACCGCCCGATACGTGAGTGAGGCGGTGAATGTAACAGTAGCTCGCGTCTTTGCTGAAGGGTACAAACTAGGGAACATACACGCGCATGCCAGTGGCATGTAGACCAGTTACCACTTGCTAAGGGAGCCGTCCTCTCGTGCGTCTATTGCAAAGCCAGGTCAGTCCCGACGTCAAATACGCATACGGCTAGAAAGCCCAAAATATATCTTAGCAGCAAGAAGATTTAAAATCCCGATAACAATCCACGATACCATTCCTTTCACCAACGCAGTGATTGCAAGTTTTAGCACAGTCCCTTCGCCTTATACACTGGCGTATGCAATCACCATATGTCACGACACCCAGCATGAGATCACAGTACTCGACACCAGTGCTCAACACAATACGGCGAATGTATTCCTACGTGTTTCAACGTTTTAACGCCAACAATACTTGTCTTCAGTCAAGGTTGTGAAGTGTAAAACATTTTCCAGTAATGGTTCACCGCTTCAACTCTTTCCCCACACGCCACAAGGTAATGAATAAATCTAGGCAAGATGCACGTTACCAAGAAAATCGACAATCCTCACCAATGACCACGAATTGATTTTAATGTATCTAATATGACCCAACACTCTCCTTTGTTGCTGTCGTGTCAAAATGAGTCGCCTTTTATCCCAGACGACACCTCCTTTGCTGAAGTTTACTGTCAATACGTATCTAGCAACACGTATGCATATACTAGAATCTGTGACGCTACCAATTTGCTCCAAATCCACCATATGTTGAGAGAGCAGGTTGTTTTCTTGCTAGTTTGACATGGTGGATATTTGTTTTATCTTTGCTGAGTGAGTAGGCTGCAGGTCTGCAAGCTTTGAAAGTCTGAAGCCACTAATAAATATAAACCAAGGTTGAAAGAATACCGATCATCACATGCGTTTGAAACACTGCCCTTACATGTTCTGTATATGCAAAACTGCATTCTATATCACAGATAGGAAACGCCCTGTTAATGAAGTCCTCTTTTGATGCCACTATGAATTCTGGAAATGCTTATTTTCGTGCTCGCTATAATATGAAACTGAGAATGCTTATCCAAGAACTCTGAAAACTGAATTCCTTTACTCGTAAAAACCGTTTTGTAAATATGTTTCTGAATAAACTCCACAGGCTTGCAGGAAAACCAACTCTGATACCTCTGTAATGACCTGAACTGGGTATCTCCCAAATTTTTTCACAAATATATCTCATGCAGATTTAAACAAATGTAGTCGGCTTGTATCAGCCGACGGGTAGACTAGTGTCATGTAGCCGACAAGGCCTTCCGGAAAGTTCCCGAAGGTCTTGTCGGCTACATGACACTAGTCTACCTGTCGGCTGATACAAGCCGACTACAACAAATACATTCATGCAAATAACCATGGATTCAACAATAATAAGCCAGCAATATATATTCCATTAAAACCCCCAGCAACATTGTTGCATTATAAAATAACAGTGGGATTTCTCACAATCCAAATCTGAACTCAATATGCAACAGAATATCAAATAACAGAAAAGAACTTGTGAATACAATGGCGAACTCTGCTGTGAATCCGCACCGGAGATGAACTGGGTTTCCGTCCAATCCACCGAGAAAGCCTGAAGGTTTCCGTCCTCAAGTTCCAGAATCGAAAGCTGAAGCTCTCTGGATTCTCCAAGAAAAAATAAACTCATGAAACTAAGCATATCTCAATGAGACTCCAAGCCTTCTTTTAAGGCTGCAGCTGTGACTTCAGCTTCCCCACTTTGTCTCTTCATATTCCACTTAAAGTCACTTTTAATTAAATATAACCATTGAGTTATAGAGTGACATAATAAAATAAAGTAAGGAATCTTCTGGCATTAAAATAGAGGGCCAAACAAACTCAGATGAAGACGTGTGATAGTTGGCCGGAAAGCTCTCGGCGAGACGCTCCAAGTCCACTACTGAAATGCTAGGAAAACTGAGTTATGCCGACTTACTATAAATATTAAGCATCCTGGAAACCTTGTGGAAACTGCTCCGATTGGCCTGTAACTGAAAATGCCTAGGCCAAACATCCCTCCGATCACCTGCCAAGCCTCGGTTAGCCCACCAAACCATGATGAAAAGGCTAACTATAAGGCTCGAAATAATGTGCCCCAAAAAGGGGACATTACAAATCATTCTACCGACTTACTTGGGATCCAGGAATCAACATGAGATTATAAGAATGCTTGTGGGAAAGCATTTTCTAAGAGGGGGAGATTGTAATATCCCCATTCCAGACCTAGAAAATATTGATCAATAAGCGACTTAATAAGTTTAAATTAAAGATATAAACTTATTATTTTGTTATTAATCCATGCAACATGTTTTAGTATCATATTCAAGGATCATATTTTTGATCCAAAATCGGGTGTCACTGCCGATTTATCGATAAATGAGTAATTCATGATTATAATGATTACTAAAATGTCTGCAACAATGGTCCGCATTTGATCATTTTATCATTCGATACGATTAATCTTAATCGTATTCCATTATCCAGTTCACAATAACCAATCCACATATTGATGCTAATTAGTCAAGGCAGAAAACATAACGAATGAATGCAACTGTTCACCATGCCCATTCAAATACTATATATATTCAATGCCAACTGGCTATGAAGGATGTGGATTGAAGAATAAATATTATACTTGTTCCCTTGTGGACTTATCACTCTCATTGAGCATTATCGGTTGCTGACGCAACCTTGTCATATCCAAGTGCAAGCATCATAACAGTCATATCAGAGACGACACCATATAGAGCATATTCATATCTCCATATCAGAGATGGCTCAAGGAAATAAGCAGATTGCATAAACACTACAGAGATTATCAGAGACGACATACTGCCAGTGATCATCCCTATAACAGCAGCAGAATTACAATTGTCAATATATACATATTGTCCATCTCCATTGATTGCACCATAACACATGCATTTCCTACATACATTAATACGTTGTTATTGCATTATACATTACATATTGCTGCATATTGCATCACAATTCATTCGTTCCTTTAAATCATTTTAGCATTTAGAATTACCAGTCATATAGAATTACATTAGCTTATCATTTTGAATTACCAGTCAAACATCATTTCGTATTACATTTGCACACATTTGTAGAAGAATTTAGTAATTCCAGTAGTGTCCTAATTAATATAAAAAGGGGACATTACATACAAGAAGCTGTAAAATATACATAGCTTGTGGTGATAATCAAAAGAAATCTTGGTAGAGAAAAGGATGCAACATCTTATCAGATGGATGGATAGATGGACATGATAGGACTCTCATATACTTTTTAGTTGCTTTTAATGGTGCATTGAAGTTCTTGAAGTCCATAGATGCCTCACATGAAGTAAAAAACGATGACACTTTGTGCAATTTATTAGACAACACGATCTAGGAGGTTAGTGTTGAGAACGTTGTCCAAATTATCAAGGTTGCTTGTTCTAGTTCTGTAAATTATTCTGAGGTTGAAAAATTCTGATTTCTTTTTTTGTTTTTCTAGGCATTTATGATTTTTAGTGTTTTTGCAAGTTTCTGATTTTTTGTTCTTTTTCGGATTTTTTTGAGTTGCAATATAAATGCTGAAGAAATAAATGCTTAAGAAATAGTTCTATGAATACATGATTCCAAACTGTAAGAACCCCATTTCAATCTGCCCTTATTTTTTTGTTTTGATGGTTTGACATTTCATCAAACACTTTGCATGCAAGTGATTGAGTTCTGTTTTCTGAGTTTTTTATGGTTTTGGTTTGGTTTGTTTTGATGGATTTCAATGCCAAAACATTTGCATAAAACATAGAATTTATAACCACAACTTATCATAAACGAACATTAAGCATTCAACCTGAAATCTGATTTTATTTGTACTATATTAGGTCAGAATACAACTCAGATCAGGTCTGCTACAATTTATTCCAGACTACAACAATTCATAAAATGGACATACCTGAGAGTAGGTATTGTAGAAGACTTCAGATATGCAGTGAAATATTTGTCCTATGCCCCTGAAGGGCAGAAAATGACTTGTGAAGATGTGCAGGTCTGAAACACCCTATAAATTTTTGAATGGCATCAAAAGACAGTATAATCTTGAAATATAATTTTCCAGCCTTGGTACAATCTCAGAAAATTCAGATCTGCAATTAATTCCTTAAAAATGCTTCTTTCAAAATAAGATTTGTCCACAAATTTCCCTTATTTTGTTCTTCAAACTCTAGCAGTTGTAGACCTGCAAACAAATGATATTTGTAACTCTTCCTTAATGCCAAGTTCTTGTCAAACCCTCCAAAGAGATTTCGAGTTGAAATCTCCAACAATCTGATAATGAGCACAATAGTGAATTCTTGATGAATCCACACAAAAGATGGAGTCGTGTTTCCATCGAAGCCACTGAGAAACTCCCAAGGGTTTTCATCCTCAGAATTCCTGCATTGAAAGCCAAGCTCCCAAACTTCTTAGAGTGAAAAATAAAATAAATGAAGTATATTCCAAATGAGCCCTTTTATAATTCTCCAAGGAAGCTTCTAGAAAACTTATGCAATTTCCCCCCTCTTTAATTTTCATATTTACTTGTAGTTGGGGATGATAAAAAAGTGACCCCTTATATAATTTTAATTAACATAAAGTCACTTTATGAATTAATTTTTAGACTCTCTTTATATCTCCCTATATTGGCGCCTAGCTCTTTAAAACTCTTTATTAAATTTTTTAAAACCCTATAACTCCCTAGGCGCCAAAATAAAGTAACTTTATAATTCTCATTTGGGCGTCCACATAACATCGCCTTTAAATTTATTAAAATAACATTAAAGTTAAACATTATATTTAACTTTAATACGTTATTTTAATTTTAAAACTCCGAACAGAGAAAAACAAAAATAGAAATCCATGCACTGAGCCTGTCCACATTCCTCCTGTGACTTTCTAAAAATAAAAAGTATGGCTGATGAGCATCGACTATACAAATCCAAAAATTGAAGATATTGCATGGTTAAACTGAGGGGAGACTGAACTTTGACCAGCTGTTGGAAATAACTTTTGCTATAAATAGTAACTACTAAAAATAGAAAGTCAGTCAGAACTCCTAACTAATCAAATAGTGTTGAAATTGAGGCATACCAAAGATAGTAACTTACTAAAAATAGTAAGTCTCTGATGAGTTGTCCAAAATCACTCCAGAAAGTGTCGTTCAACTCCAATACATCATCTGAGATCATTCGCTACATCAAAAACACCCTCTAAACCGACTAACACAACCCCTAAGAAACAATACCATCCATTCTACAAGAGGACCTGAAAGTGGGGATATTACTCACACAACAAACTTAAAACCCTAACTTCAATTTTATTTCAAGCAATCCAATAACATATCAAGAAGATCAACTACAAGCAAACCTGAAAATTCTGGAAATATTGAATTATGGTTTTATTTACAATAATTGAAATCAGACATAGCCTATCTGCAATGCCCAATTGGAAGAAAAAATAATCTGTGGATGGACAAAATGATTCTAATAAATTAGTATGGCCTGAAGTAACAATAGCAATTCTAATTTGTATATGTTCTGAAAATCCCAATGTCACCTCCTAAAACAATTATACTTGTAGGCAATTCAGTGCAATTGGCTGTAGATGCACATGGAACTACTGTAGAGTGTCAAAAATGTTTAGATTTGCCATTATTGTGAAAATTAAAATGAACCCTGCCAATTCTTTTTGATGCAATCTGAAAATTAATCCTTCTATTGGTTTTCTGAAGCAACCTTGGATGCTCTTAGGCGATCTCTCACACCTGTAAGCACTCCATGCTCTAAGAGTTTTCGTTCCCAATGTTTGAAAATACTCTTGAAACCTTTGCTCTCCACAAGAAGTCAGAAATTCTGATTTTCAATGCTCTGGAATCAATAAACAAAAGCCTCCAAAGACTTTTTATTCCTACACAACAAGCCATGCCACTTTAGGGTTATTTTGCAACTTAATTCATAACTTTATCCCCCTTTTTCAATTTTATGTAATTTCTCCACATTGGCGTCCATATTGAGATATTATTGACTTTATAAAGTTACTTTATTATTAAATAATAAAGTAACTTTATGATGTACTTTCAAAGTCACTTTATTTTGTTATGTTAGTTTATAATAAAGTAACTTTAATTTATTAAATTTAGACATTAAAGTTGATACTTAAATATTTTTGTTTTATTTTATTTTTTTTGTTTTGAAACAATCACCTGACCTCTCCAATTGAGAGCTGATGTTGCATCTTGTCTCCGGGTGATGTCTAATATAGTAGGCCAGCTACCAGTTAACTCCTAAAAAATAGGACCCCTCCGAAAAATTAGGAAATTGTCTTTGATCACCTCAAATGGCTCATACAGCTTAGCAGGCCATCTCACAACCTCCTAAAAAGTAGGTGTTGTGACCTTTTCACACCATCTCCCTTTCGCTTGTTAGGTTTAGGGTTTTGGCATTATAATTATCGTTCTGAGCTTGAAAGACAAAGAAATGGTCAAATCTTCAAGTCACCAAAGTTGCAGCATAGGTAGGTCTTAAAGGTTTAAAGTCATTAGGGATAAAATGCAAAAAATTGTCAACTCCTAAGAAAAGTTTTCTTAGTGTCGGGATATTTTGGTTAGTCAACTGGTCTTCATAACGTGTTAATGCCCTATTTTACTTGTGAATTTGAACTAAAACGATCAAATCTTGCAAACAATGTTCAAAGTGTTAATGAGGATTGATTTTCCATTGAGTTTGGACCAAAAGTCCCTATGGAAATAAATTCTCTACTAGTCCTGATGAAAAATCCCCATTGAGGTTGATTTCTACTCTTAGATGTCAGACCAAATAAAATTCAAGTTGAAAGGGCCAGTAGTCCCTATGGAGGTCGAATTTCCCCTCTAGGGCATGTGGATCGAAGTCAAAATGCTAAAAGTCCCTATAGGGGTCATTTTACATTGGTTAGACAGTTAGAATATTTTTGAGAAAGGTTCGACTTGAAAGTCCCTATGGACATGGAATTTCCACTAGTCCCTATGACTATGGAATTTCCACTTTGTCCTTGTGAGGTCAAAATTTCCACTTCGTAAGTTAAGGACCAAGTTTGCTCCTATGCATAAGGAATTTCCACTTGTCCCAATGCACAAAGAATTTCCACTTGTTCCTATGGGGGTTGAATTTCCTCTTGATGAGAAAATGAACAAGCAATGAAAGTGTCCCTATAGGGTCGCTTTTCCAGTCCCCTCTCAAGATGAGCAAGTGAAGTGAAGATGGTAAATGGATAATTTGTCCCTATGCTGGTCGATTTTCCAGCAGCAAGGGAGGTTGACGAGTTCAAAGACAACGTGATGGCATCTTGATCTAAGTCTACAAGTTCAAGAGCACTTCAATGAGAAAATTTCCAAAGGCAAGGACAGAAAGGTGGAGTTCAAACAAGATAAGCATGCTAAATTGGCACACCTTCATCTCATCCAATCAAGATATTCCAAATGGACATGTGGAATGCATTCTCAAGTGTATATGTATTTGAAGATAATGTAATTTTCTTATTGGCCCATAAATTTGTGCCTTATATTTATTGGATATGTATTTAATGTTTGTAGTAAACCTTATTAGGGTTTTCATGGGACTATCTGGGCCATTGACTCTAAATTAATTCAGACCGTCCATTGTATTTGAGACTCCTATATAAACCCTCCTCTGATTTGTAAAACAGACTTTTTGGAAAATTGTCACTGTGATGCTGCCAAGATTGTTTAAAATCATTGAAGTTTGTTGATTTGGTGAATATTTGGGAAGTGTTGTGTGGTTCTTGGATCTCAAACTAGTCTATAATTTGCCTCAAGTATTTATTTTAGAATTTGTTTAAGTTGTTTTAGTTGGATGAAAGTAATTGTGAATTAATCTTTGTGAAACTCGCCTAATCCATACTACTTGTGGTTTGCTTATTGTAAGCCACTTTGCGTGGTCAATTCGAATTGTAATACAAGCTTAACTTCAATTGTCACTTACACATTGATATGCATCTATTGATGGTGTTAGTGTTATAGTGATGATTTGAATATCTATCATTTACCTTAGAAGATTGCACAAGCTTGGTGGAAGTTGATTACAAAGCGAAGTCTAGTAGAGTTCACAAATACATTCATTATTTCTTGCATTCTAGGATTAGCATAGGTTAGAATAGACTCCCTAAGCCCTTATCTCTTTGCAATTTATTTCAAACCTTTGTTAGATTTAGGTCCAAGTGTTTCATTGCCATATCATTTTCAAAGCAAGTTGATAGATTCAGAGTGAATAATGCAAGTCCCCTTGGATTACCAGCATACGTCAAGTCGAAGGAGCTCATATCCACACTAGAGTAGCAAGTACACAGTCAGAACCTTGGAGTCGTCTCTATGATCTTCACTGCAATCTTTGTTTAAGAGAGGATAGAGTTTCTTTGGCACTTTATTTTGTGTTGGTGTGGTCATAAAACATTCATCAACAATAAAGATCCACCTGAAAATAGGACTGGCTTTGAGGTCCTATCTATGAACATCTGAAATGGCTCATAAAGTCCCCTGCAAGGCTCCTCAAGCTTTGGATGGTCAATAGGCAAACTCCCAATCTCCTAAAAGATAGGAACCGCTCCTAAAAAATAGGAGACTTGCTTTGAGGTTCTGAAACCCGACACAAACCTTCTAAAAGACCACAAGATCTTTTAATGGGCTCCCTATCCACTGTATTACGAGACCTCTAGTAATAGGTTAACTTTTGCAAATGATACCGACCTAGAAAATGGGGACATTACAATTCGCCCTCTCCAAGATTGCTTGTCCGCAAGCAATGTTGGTACAACATCCCATCAACAAACTAATCCAAACCGAAATAAAAAATGATCGCAGGGTCCCACATCTATCTCGAAGGGACCCACCATGCTGAGGCTGCGCCACTCTAATCACAATTGAAATACCATCATGTCACACTTGCACTCTCCTTTGCTGGGACCTCAAAAAGTACTCATCACCAAAACCCAATTTTAAATAGGTGAAATCTATATCAAGAAATGCCTCCTGCCAAGGTATCTTAGTAAGGTTCATAATTGCAATCATCATATTTGACACGATCTTGGGTAACTTGAAAAGAAACCCACTCATCCATAGAACATAAAGCTCACCATCTCTCTTCATGATATCCCAGAGGTGAAGCAAACAAATCCCTAACAAAGGGGTGGTATAGAAAATGCCAACAAAGCTATCTTTGAAATGTAAATAACTCCTCCGATCTCGAGTCATTATCCCACAATTGAAAACTGCACTAGGTTCCCAATTCATCACTACAATACATTCTGTAAAAATGAAGAGACAAATGTCTCCCATAGTGTTACTATCACCAACTATCCGTCTACCTATGAATGATCTTATAGGGATGTGAAAAATGTCCACCACAAGGGCATAGGAAAATATGCTAAGCTATACTAGGCTGCTGATATAAACCAAAAGATCACTATGCAAACTGAAAATTATTCCTATGATTGCGGTAAAAGGACCTCCAGTGTTATATGATGATAAGACCTCATCATCTTCCCATTCTCCAACACAGACGTAGTGGTCCCAATCTCTCCAATTTATCCAGAGTCCACACAACTACTGTCTTCACAGTATAGTCTAAAAATTTCATGACCAACAATGTAGGACAATCACCTATCAACAATGTGAATTAGAAACCGATGGGCTAAGGCTGGAACACTGCTTCCCTCATGCTCATCTACATATCGTGGAACAAAGACCGTTCAAAAGTCAACACCTCCAAGCACAACATCAAATGTCTCCATGACATTCCCTTCACATGTCTCAAGTCCTTATAATAGGAGAGGATTATGTCCCAAGAATGAAGCATCCTCATGGTGGTGTAGTGTCAAAACTCAAATACTCATTGATATTTCCAAGGGTATGTAAACTCCCACCCCAATTTGAATCCCAAATCTTTTCATCTACATGCCCTAGATCATAGACCAATTGCAACTCCATACCAATCACCATGAAGTGATTCTATGATATGAGTCACAAGCTCTGAAATTGGGGCAGCATCATGCCCCACCAACTTATGGAGAAAAATGCCATCACGATGGGTTGGGATACCAATGCCATCACGTTTACGGAAATTAAAACTCCATTGTACCCATATTTCCTTAAGTGTATGCCCCACTTGGGTAAGTGCCTCCATCGGAAATCGCTAAAGCATGGAAGTTGCAAACATACCATGTCATGCTATAATAACTTGGTCTTCTTGTATCTTGGACACAGAAATAAGACCTCATGTTTGTCTTCCCAATGAATGCCAACAATAGAAGAAGAGTTCTTACTATCATCCTCATGAGTAGGAATCGAATGACTGTTGTTCCAAATCAGAAAACCAGAACCATTGTCATACTTTTCTATTGTGTATTCACTCTTCTCACACATCTTCTTCGTCCTTGTTGCATCAAGTGCCGAACTAACATGATTCTCCAAAGGACAGCACAAGCCCCTAGACTCGTCCTCTTGGGTGGTATAACATGGCAATATGAAGATATGGAGTTGTTGCCTGTTGATGTGAGTTTTGTTCCACTATAACATACATAATCAAACACTTCGTATTTCGAGATGAATTACCAAATCTCCAACTCTCTTGAATAAGGATGCTCATATGCTAAAGAATATATTTGCATTGTGTGATCAAATGACACAGCCTCAAGGTTCCTTCTTTATTGTGGACTTCACTCAGTTTTATGATGTGATATGCTGGTTATCACAAAGGGACTTACGCTGTTCATTCAATGGATACCAATTGCTTTAACAATTCTCACCAAACGACTGCAAGGAAAGGGTTTAGAGAATCTAATATACTCCTAGAATGCAAGAAATCATGGATGTCTTTGTGACTCTACTAGACTTAGTTTAGCCATTGACATCAACCAAGCTAGTGCAACTCCTAGGGTAAATGCAAGATGTTCAAACTACCACCATTCCATCAACACCTTCCATCGATGCATATCAATGTGCAAGCAATAATCGATGTTAAGCTTATAACTATGCCAGTTGACCATGCAAGGCACACTTACAATCAACATGTGGCTAGTGGTATGGTCCATGCGATTTCAACAAAGATACATCCAAAATTACTCCCATCCATCTAAACTCTACTTCTAATCAACATGAAATGAAATCTACTCCAAGTGAGGAATTGAAGAAACCATGGAACACTTCAAAGCAACATTAATTGATTCACCATGAAGAACAACAATGAACCATCCATCACTGTAATAGCATTATGGCAACAATTTCAACAAGTCTCTCCCTTAGCAAGCTTGCCTCTACTACTAGCTCTCTAATCTAATTCTAGCTGACTAACTTTACAAATGAGAAGGCCTTCATTTTCATCCCTCTTTATGCGATTTGGAAGCCTATGACATGTTTCAAATACCTCCAATTCGTGGCATCAATCAAGGCAGTGTTGGGATTTTGCTCTTGCCAAGGGCGGAAATTAGAGGTTGGTTGGGAATTTTTCCAACACTTAATCATTTTTCTTGCCAAAACCTCATTAATTAGACACCTCCCTTTTTTACCTCCATTTCGCCCATTTTGATTGCAATAAAAATTAGACATGATTGTAGTCAAGAGATTTCAACATTTTTGAAGGGTGGAAATTTGTCCTCTATTGGGATTTTTCCCAAGAGACAAGTGGATTCTGCCATGTCCTTGGGATTTTTCCCAAGAGAAAGGTGAATTTCGCCATGTCCTTGGGACAAACTTTAAACCTTAGCCAATTTTCATCAAAAAACCATCATTTTGCACATTTGTTTCATTTTTCTCCTCAAATCACACTTGAAACTCGTCTTTGAAAAGGGGCGGAATTTTGGGGGTTGTTGGGATTAATCTCAAGACATAGTTGGATTCCGACCTAGTGTTGGGATTGTTCATTTGCAAGTTAATTCTCCATTTCAATCTTAGTCATTTTCTCAGCTTAGAGGGCGTGAGGATTTATGTAAAATATAACATTTAAGTATAAGTTACTTATACTTTTAAGTTATATTTTATATAAATACTGTTAGGATGCTTGAGATAGGTTTCACCTTCATAGGAGTTATAATAAAGATTCTAGATTTTGAGAGTTTTCAAAAAATTCCAGACAACCAAATTTCAAGATTCAACACGCCTTCAGCAACGTTACGTCACGCAGCCTTTTTGACTTTCTAAGACCAAGTTGAAGCTGGAACAAGGATTTTCTAAAGGTTATAACTTGTTTCATCACAATTCGTTTGATTTCATCCCCATATCCTTGACAGACTTAGCCCGGCTCCCATAAACATCCTAGACAGACTTGAGTACCCAACATGTCAAAATTACCCAAACTCACCTTTCATACTTGGAGACTTAAAAATTGCTACCAACTAAGAGCACCTAAGAGCATCTACTCCTACTGCTAAAGCAAAAAGATGGGGTCCCCATTTGAAAGGGGGCGATGGTGTGAAAACCTCACAACACTGCCATACATCAAAAAATAGGCCCTGACCTCATGCGCAAGTGTGATGTGTTCCTCAATCTCAATCATGTCTCTTTCCATCAGTGGGTAGATATTTGCAAGTGCTGGTCCACAAGAGGTCTCCAAGTGAAAATCAAGTGTATGTCTTGTCACAAATTTCGTACCATAGTTGCAAGGTGACTCTTCATGTGTATGGGTCACTTGCACCTTCATGTCCTCATCAAAGGACCCTTTTCCGGTACTGGGTCAGCCTCTATAGACAATGGCAAACAAATCTTTGTGTTGTGCCCAACTCCTCATGAAGATTACCCAAGTAAAACGACTCATGCTCAACCTCTATACATTCTTCCCTTTGAAAAGATAATTAAGGTGAACTTCCCTTTGATGCCTTTCTTGATCCATGAGGTTGACTTGTTATTTGATTTTTTAAATGTGTTTGTTGTCTTGTATGGTGTAAGAAATCCAAGTAATTTATACCATAATTTTTTCAATTTTCTTCACTGAATTATTTGACCAAACAATTGGCACTCTTTTTCTTATCATTTTAAGAAGCGGTTTGCTTAAGAGTTTAATGTTTTGGTTCAGGTCAATAGATTATTTTTAGTTGGTTTGATATTTGAAATCAGGCAGAGATGAGAACTTCATAGTCACTGAATATTCAAACAAATTCATAACAGAGTATTTCATTTGCTACCATTGGAGAGGAAACATAGATTTGACCTTATTTATCAACCAGAGATTTACATTAGCAAATCAGCAACAGATGTAAATAATCTTATGCAGCTTTGATGACATTCTTCTACAGACAACATCTATGCTTTTCCATCTTCATTTAAGATATTCAGGCCTTTTAAGCTGATGTGAAATCGTTAACTCAAGAGATGGCAGTACCAACAAGCAGAATAGATGGATGCCCAAGCTGGTTCCTCAATTCATTGCTTGGCTCTTGATACAGGAGGATGGCTGTACACAGATGCTAACTTAGAAATCCAATGAGAGTGCTCCTTCCTAGAAGCCCATGCACAACAGAGTTTCATATCCTCATAGCCAGGAAAACTCACACAGGGATAGCACTTGGAATGCACAAACATGAACAACACAAGCTCCAAATATTTGCGATGAGTAAGGAGTTCCCAGTCACAAAATACTTAGCTATAATAGGTTTGTCCTTGTGTTTTCGACTTGATGCTTCCAACAGCAATAGTCCAACACAAATGCACTTCACAAGGCAGCTCTCGTTAACCTTTTGTTTGACAAATACATGATACCCAACTTCCAGTGCCTTTGAATGGTAGTATGTATTCCAAGCGATACAATTATATATCATCGTATTATATCATTTGATATATTCTTTTCATGTGCACTTCAAGGAACATAATGTTTTCAACCTCCAACAAATGAAATATTTCGTACCTTGACAATATGGGTTGGGCCCCACTCCTTGCAATATTATTGATCTCCAAACTTAGGACTTCCGCTAGTATGTTTCTTGTCCCTAATAAATTCACTGCTACGTTAATCTTTAGAATCGGGACTTAAAACATATATTTCATTTCACCCAGCATTATTATATAAAACCTTCAGCCCCAATAATAATAAGCCCACTACTTAATAAAGGGGGTGACCCATAAAAGTTGTAAAATATAATCCAAATTATTTGCTGAATAATAATGTTGAGGACTCCCACCAAATATTCAATATCTCAGATCGCATAAAAAAGGGGGAACAATAAGCTAGGTCCTTGCTAGCGTAGTCTCCACGGGTGCACAATTTATAATTTATCTGCAGCTCGTGTCACCTCAATATGTAATGTCCCTTTTTATGTGATTTGAGACACTGACGTTTTCCACAATTCTATGTTTCTAAGTTAATCAATTATTCCATTCTGATGTCTTAATTTCAATTGCATACTATAAACAATAGTAATTCCAAATGCATACGCTGAGTCATAATGCAAATCTAGGATGCCGGTTCGAGTTCGAGTTCGAAGAACTGGTTCGCCCATACGGCAAAATTTTGAAAAGGGGTTTGGGTTCGGGTTCATTAGTACGAAAATATGTAATTTTTATATATATATATATATATATATATATATATATATATATATACATATTTTGATATTTATACAGCCTAGAAGCATGAGTTAAGATTAGAATGTTACATAGTATCATAAAAAGTAAACATTTAAACAATAAAAACACTTGTAAATTTGTAATCATGAATCATGAATCCATGATCATACCATCATATACTTCAAGTTCAAGTTCAACATCAAAGATTTAAAACATTAAAATTAATTCATAACATCAGTTCAAGTATCATTGTTTGAAGTTCAACTAATGGATTAAAAATTTATTGATATTCTATTCTTCATGATCTTCTTCTTCTTCTTCATTGGCATTAGTTGAGTCACAAATAGAGCTAAGACCAATGGGGTCAGCTGCACCAATAATAGTATTTGCTTCAAAATCTTCACATTCATCAAGTGCAAGCTGAGATTTGGAAGCATCCAAGTCTGCAAGCTCTGCATTTATATCCCACCTCTTCGTCTCCCCTTCATTGTATTCTTTAGTCTTGTGAGAGACAAGACGCAAGTTGTAATACACAAATGCCAAGTTCTCCGCTCTTTTAGATTGCAACCTATTGCGCTTCACTAAGTGGATGAACGAATATGTGCTCCAATTTCTTTCTACTACAAATGAACTAGCAACCTATGAAGACAAGAGTCAAGACAATAAACAATTAAAATAAATTTAAAACTGAATCTTATAAAATAAAAATTACTTGCTAGTTGCTACTGCTAGTTATGAAGATAAGTAAACTTCAAACTAAATAAAAAAATAAAACATACTTGTGATATAACTTTAATTGCAAGGGGCTGAAACATTTGGAATCTTTGGCCATGGAGGTACCACCAACTATGAGCATCCTTCCTAAACCGATGACGAAGAGCTTCAGTACTTAGACATTTTGCATCCACAAACTCTATGAACTCATCCGTAATCATATCTCGCATATCATCATCAGGAAAGAGCCTATGAAATGTTGCCTTGTACCCATCAGACAATTCTACATCTCTATAGGGTGGTAGCCTTCCTGGTTGATCAGCAAATTGGGTGCTATAGTACTTGAGAGTCAATGCATAGGCAAGCAAATGTAGAGGAGTGGTCATTTTGTTCCATTGTTCTTCAATAATTGCTTGCAATTGTTTGAAGAAGGTCTATTGAGGATCTTGCTCTTTTTCATTTACAATTTGCTTGATCTTCTCAAGCATTGAGTCTATGCTATTGTAGATCAAGGCAAGGCCTATCCATATAAATGTACCTAAGCACGCTCAGAATGGGCTCGATGAACTTAATGAGATATTCCACACGTTCCCACCATGAGTCATCCAATATCCTTTGCTTTATTTTGGTTGCTCTCTCACTGTTACTTTGCTTCCATATAGCCCAATTGTTGCTGATTACCATATTGCGAAGTGCCTCTTTGACTTGCACAAGTCGTCTCAAGACAATTAAATTTGATGCAAAACGAGTCTCAACAACTTGGAACATAAATTAGAAGTAGAACCAAAAAAATGCAATTATTAGATACATCATACACCATACATACTTTAAATAACAAAGTTTAACATGAAATGTAAATACACATAACACAATCAACATATTAAAATTTAAATTACTAACTTGAGTTCAAGTTCACTTACCTCGAGTAGCTCCAAACGTGAGAAAATTTTGAATATTCCCTGAGTCATGTGGTGGTTTCTGACGAACATTTGGATGTCCTCAGCCTCTGCGTACACCTCTTTGATCCACCCAATCTTGTTCCCATTCTTTTTTAGCATAAGAGTGAGTGAATGGACTACACAAGGTGTCCAAAAGCTGTGCTAATATTGCTCTTCAACCAACAAACGAGCAGCTCTACAATTCTTTGCATTGTCCGTTATGATTTGGACAACGCTTCTAGGACCCACTTGTTCAATGACAGAGATGACAATATTAGCAATAAATGGCCCATCTTTTACTTGCCCCTGACAATTACAGATTTCAAAAACATTACCCCTTTAGGGGACACCACCAAGACATTGATCAAGGGACGATTTCTAGCATCTTTCCATCTATCTGAAACAATGGATACCCCTGACTCAATCCATGAATCCCTTATGGGCTTCAATTGATCATCAACTGCCTTGACCTCTAGATCCAACAAGGTGGTTCGTATACCCTCTTGGAGCTTCATTGGCACTTTTCAATATCTGCTTCCAATATGGAGAGCGAACAACACTAAAAGGCAGCCCATTTACATACAAGCATCTTGCCACATCAATGTCGGCAAGTTCTCGACTCTGATTTTGAAATGCTGTTTCTCGTGGTCCCTTTCTTTAAGTGTGTTTGTAGGGGGTGCTTCACTTTCAGTATCAAGGCCAACTGAGGTAGTATAAAAGGGGTGATCTTCTATCACAACATCTATAGATGGGGTTGCATTCCCTTTGCTTTTTTTTTTTTTTTACTTTTACTACTAGTGGCTGTAATTTGTCTACGTTCTTCTCTCTCTTCTGCTACCTCTTGCTCTGCAATATATTGTAATACTATTGCATTTGGTATAGATGCATATTTTTTCCAGGGCATTTCTTGACTCCTCTTCTAGGGATCCACACAAATGGCCTACTACATGATAATATGAACTGTTCCTTACTACATCACAACCCTAACATTTCCAACGGAGTGCACCACCTCCTAGAAGGGCACTTACAATATCAACATACATCCACAAAGGAGAATCAGAAGGGGGTTCTACTCTTTGGTCAATATTGCGGTTGCCTACGGAGGAAGAGGTAGATGCCATTGTAGTTCCTTTTCCTATGGAAAGAAATTTGTATACATATTCAATATAAAAACAAGAGAATGAAAAATTCTAGAAAATAATGGACAATGAAAGAGAAATGAAAATAAAATAAAATGCTTAAACAAAAACAAAAACTTGAAGCAAATGGAACAAGAACGTACCTCTTCCACTCATTGTAAGCTTGCAAAGGTGTATAAATGAGGCACAAACACTTGAAGAAGGTCCACAAATCAAACTTCCAACTCCTTGCACAACCAAGCTCTTGCTCAACAACCTATTTCCTCTTTCTCAAGACAAAATAACCTATTTGCACACCATAAATGAGAATGAGAAGTCAAAAATGAGCCTTTCAAATCAGCTTTTTAGGGTTGTGGACGCCAAATTTATATTATTTTGCCATAAAAATCCATTTTTAGTGAAACCATGTGCCAAGTTCGGGCCAAAGTTCGCTCCAAGTTCACATTTTTTAGTAAAGTTCCCCCGGGTACGAAAGTCTGCAGCCTGGGTTCGAACTCGGTCTCGTGGATCAGACCCTTCCCGGACCCATAGGCGGACCGGTTTGAACTTATCCTGGTCCGGGGGGCCAGGGGCAAACCCGGTATCTTAGATGCAAATGAATGATAGTTTCAGATGCAAATGTTGAATATAATAGAAATTATGTATAATTCCAAATGCATACACTGAATAGAAATATGTTTTAGTTTCAAATGCATACGCTTCCAAAACAATAAGAAGGTTGCAATATAAATGTTGTTTCTAATATGTCAATAGAATTAATGCTGAATTACCTGAATGACTGTCTCTGATATTGCTAATTATCGATGCTGCATGTACATGCCGATCTAATGGCAGGGATATCCCTAATTACAGAGATATCGAGTACAATAATACATGCTGTGTTTGATCCTTTATCTTTGTGCGCTGTTATTGAAGCCGTTTCTGATGTTCCTTGTATTTATTGTGCTTCTGGATGATGTCGTCTTTGATATTATAGATAATTGCTTGCACCGTTCGATTGCTATTAACAACCGGTTTGCTCTAACTAGAGTGATCCGCAAGGGATTATATATATTTAATTCAATATCCAAATCTTATCGTTTCTCAAGCAAGGATGAGTGCATTCTTATATCTCTTGAATGGACGACAAGCTATAATTAATAGTCACGTCCCATGCCTATTCATAATTGTCTTCATACTAATCGTATCTTTTAATCATCACTTCCTATTGATGATAATTTTGGAATTCATAAATTGTTATAATCTTGGCTACATGGGTTGATTGGGGATGATATGCTATGGTCGATTCTTATATTTTTTACTATGTTATCGATGACCAAGATATCGATACATGATATATTTTTCTATTATGGTGGTTGCTTATAATCGTCAGCATATTCCACTTGTCTCCCTTCATCCACGTATCAGTGGAAGCCTCGTTGGTGCATGAGCCGCATCAAAGCCTTCTCCTTATGCGTATGAGTCATATCTATCTCGTTGATCTTTGTGGTAGATACATGGATATATCAATTTCTACATACTCTTCCAGATTGCCATCCCTGGCTAAATATCATTTAGACGGTGCTGAGTTGCTGCCTCCAGTATTAACTTTAGTCAACGTAATTCCCGTTTATGGAGACATTCGATGTAGAGAAACGAAATCATGATTATCCATCAAGTCTGACTTGGATGATATTAGCATAGTCTGTAGATCATGCTTTGATCGTTTTTCTTGATGCCCGATGAGTGTTTCTCAGATTGATATCTGCCACTCGCTAGTCATTCTTCACTTATCAATTAATGGATCAATGAGCCCAGTATTATCATTTAGTTGATCTTCGCAACTGATCATTTATTAGTCAATATTACAATCTTAGAGCTTGGCCTTCGTAAATGCTGGGTGTATATCGCTTTGTTTGTCTCTGCAAATGTCCAAAGGTGATCTATAATCACAGTTAGTCTTGGTTATGCCTAGCAGCAACTATTCTTAAGCAAGTCGATTCCATCCACACACTTAATGTTGTCGTCAAGGGTAAAGAGCCCTCCCTTATGACTAGTAATTATCGTTCTTTATAAATAAATTTCAATGTTCAATTAAAATTTATTTTAATCGTATTATTGATGTTTCAAATTGGGGATATTACACAATATCTATGGGTCTTCCAAGTTGCCGAGCCTCCAAGCTCTCAATCATATAATAGCATTAGACTAATAATTAAACCTCTTAGACAATTAATATTGAAGCATCTGAATTTATAAAGCCCGATCATATGATACGCCTAGATATAGAGATCACATAAAAGACTTTGGGAATCAATATATATATTTTTTCCAATGTTCTATTACAAAGTTTCATCTCGGACCCACATTAAAATCTCCACAACGAATATATAATAATTTTCAGAAGAGATTGATACAAGTCACCTACAAATGACTTCTTTATCATTGCAACTTTGTCTTTTGATGAAGACTTAACAAATTTCGCACAAGGTTGATGAACTCAGTCGCGAATCCACTCTCAGGAAGAACCATGTTTTCGTCTAGCCCTTCTCTTTATTTTTTGAAGGTGTCCGTCCTCAAAAAATTGCTTCATACAAATCTTCAAACCAATTATCAAATTCAATAAACCTGAAGATGTCAAATGAATTGCAAACTCTCTTTTATAATCAATCTGGTGAAGCTTCTAGAATTTCCTTCACGAAGTAGTTTCTACAATAAGATGGATGACTTATTATTATATAGACTTGTACTATTTTATTTAAATCACTTATTAGTTAAATTAATCAAAATAAAGTCATCCCTTTTAATATTTAATTTATTCGGACAACTTTAAAATAATTAATTAAATTAAATTATTTCTCCAAAATTTGGGGACATTATAGTCTCCATTCTCGGAGATTGCTTGTCCCCAAGCAATCTGCACCTGTATGGTGGAACCCAATGCCTGGATCCCATATCAACCTCAAGAACGCTATTCCACCAAGCCGCTGAACTACTCTAATGTAACTGATTTCAACCACATTGTTATGCTGCAACAGCTTGGAAAATACACCATCAATTATGAAAATTCTTGGATCCCAAGTCTGAGTATCATAATACATTCTCAAGTTGTTACCAACTCTCTGAAACATAACTACACAGGGGAATGCTCCACTTGGATCCCCCAAGTAAAAAGGTCATCCACCTTTCTCACTATTTGTAATATCTTGTTGCTCCAAACTGATTATAGATGGAATGACCAACTGCCACAACAGTGCTTCTCTAGGAAACAAACTAGAAGTCTAACAAGATTTGGCCTCCTCCAAAGTAGATAGCATCTCATACCAACTATTTATCCTACCTTTATGCATTAAATGTAATATCAAGTCATCAACAAGTGGGTTGAATGCACAAGGGTAGGCATACCGCACTGTGTAATTACAACAAAATGCATCAACAAGCTCCAACAAAGGTACTGAATCAACTGCCGGACTCGATATCCGACTACGTGTATCTGGAGACTCACAATGTGAAACAAGAGATGTAGGGTTTGCAACATTAAGTGCAGGTGGTATACCAACCCAACTAAGGCATACTCATCATGCTCTCCTCGGGTGTTGATTTCATTAACAACCTTAGTGTTAGTGGAACTATTAGCATCACTGGATAGTGTATCATCACTTTCAGATTCATTAGTCACAATATAGTACGGTTCACCTTGTTCAACTCTTGAAGAGGCATGATCCCTATCAGGAAGTAATGGTAAGATATTTGCTTTGATCCTTCCTAATGCATGCTTGATTGTTTGTAAGCTTGTTGTTGAAGCTCCATCCTTAGGCCTGTGTTGTGTGAGATACTCACCAAGAGGTGCAATCTGCTGAAACTGATTTGCATTTTCTATTGAAGTCTTAGCCTCAAGGGTGCAAGTTGTATCATTATGTGCTTTCTTCTCCTCCACAACTGATTTACAATCAACATCATGCTCACCTGTCACACTTGTTATGGCAACAATCTCATGACTGCAATCACAGTCTTCCTGTACCAACTGTCCCACATGAAGTTCATCAACTACTCTTGTTACCTATTGGTCCTCCACATTTGCTAAATCTGAATGTGGCTTCTTAGTTGATGATGCCATAGAAGATGGGATTTCTGATTGAGCTAAAGAAGAATGTGACAAAATCAATTTTTGACCAAGCTCATCTACATGATTTTCTGCTTCTAGTAGTGCCACTAGGGTGGTCTCTAGGGTGTCCTGAGTGTTCAATAGCTTGGAGGTAAGGGTGTCTACTTCTTCTTCCTTCTTCCTTAAAGCTTCTGAATAAATCTCTGTAAGATCCAGGAGATGATCTCGGTCTGAAAGATGTAGATATTCTAATTTAATTGTTTTCATCCCTTCCTTGATCACTTGTAAATGTTAAAATCCCTCTTTGAGTTCCTTCTCTAATTGTACCTCCCAAAGGTGCTTTTCAGTCATCCCATATATGTCATCAAAATGTGTTAGAGCTGCAACAATTTTATCTTCAATGAATTGCAATTGGCTCTCCACATTATGTGAGCTAGCAGGTGTGAGTGAAAAATCAGATTCACATGATGTAGTAGCTGATTGTCCTTAATTGCACTTATCAATGTTGATCTCTAGATTACCAACATAAAAACTTGAGTACGCTTCTTTTGCTGCCTTGGCAAGATCGGAGCCTATGTTCTCATCAATGCACTGACCTGTAATGCATGAGGACTCATCTTCATCCTCTTTCCTGCCTGTTCCATCATCTTTTCAATATGAGCATCAAAATTCTCACTATTAGTGGGAGCATATGAAGAGCTAGCTTCCTCCTAATTTTGAGAGGCAATTTCCCTTTTGCTAATTGCATGCTTCCCTTCATCTTTCTGTTTTCGCAAGGAAAATTTTAATTTATCACATTGATTGAATACACTGCTGACCAGCTTGTAATAATCATTTCTTGTTTATAAACAGCCAATAGAAAAGTTATGAGAGGCTGGAAAAAGACATCACATTCATCCATAATGGTAGTCATAATGATTTCCATATAATTAGGAATGGGTTTGACATGGTTCTCACTGATAGCAAAAAGGAAATGATTAAACAATTGAAAAATAAGATCATCACAACATGACAACATGTGATCTTGCCTCTGCCATCATTTCTAAATTCATAGCCCTCTTATTGAAAGAATAACTACTGATTTCATGTAGCCCTTCATAACTTTCAATGATTACTTGAAATACCTCCTTCATTTTATCATCTTCGTAATGTGTTTCAGGAGCTGTAATTCTTATAATTTCACTAAGGCAATTAGAAACAAGTCTTACCCCCTTGTCTGGATGTCTTAACAATTTGTGCTCATCCAAAGAATTCACTGTTGGAGTCATAGCTGTTTGGATTAATTGTGAAGGTGACTGTTTCACTTGTTGCAAACACTTTGCCAATTCCTCCAATGAGGTGAGTAAAGCATCCTTTGATAGTGACAAATGTCCAAGTTTTTCTCCTGCAATATACAATTTTTTTCCCAACTCTCTATCACCTACCCAGCTGGCTAGACTTCCCATAATAGAGTATCTCACCATCCACTAATCTTACCCAACAAGACGGCATGTCTGAGGCTCTGATACCACTGTAAGAGATCCAACTAATTTATACCTTAATTTTTGCAATTTTCTATAAAATATCAGTCATAATCAATAGTCATATTTGATACATACAATTCATATCTTAGTATTTAGTATTTGCAGTTTTGCTATTTTACTAATTTGTCAAGGTTTCATTTCAAATGTAATTCTTTTACATTTTTTCATAACTAGTATTATACTAGGATGCCGGTTCGGGTTCGAGTTTGAAGAACCGGTTCGCTGGTTCGACAAAATTTTGAGAAAGGGGTTTTTGGGTTCGGGTTCGTTTTTTCAAAAATATGTAAATTTTTATCTATATATATACATATTTTGATATTTATGCAGCCTAGAAGCATGAGTTAAGATTAGAATGTCAAATAGTATCATAAAAACTAAAGTAAACATTTAAATTTGTAAACATAGCATCATGAATCATGAATCCATGATCATACCATCATATACTTCAAGTTCAAGTTCAAGTTCAACATCAAAGATTCAAAACATCTAAATTAAATCAGAACATCAGTTCAAGCACATTGTTTGAAGTTCAACTAATGGATTCAAAATTTATTGATATTCATTATTCTATTCAGATTCTTCATCATATTCTTCTTCTTCTTCTTCTTCATTGGCATTAGTTGACTCGCAAATAGAGCTAAGGCCAATGGGGTCAGCTGCACTAGTAATAGTATTTGCAACAAAATCTTCACAATCGTCATGTGCAAGCCGAGATGTGGACGCATCCAAGTCCGCAAGATCTGCATTTATATCCCACCTCTTCGTCTCCCCTTCATTGTATTCTTTAGTCTTGTGAGAGACAAGACGCAAGTTGTAATGCACAAATACCAAGTTCTCCGCTCTTTTAGATTGCAACCTATTGTGCT
>MU226429.1:872136-923758 GCA_018584345.1 Thuja plicata
GGTTGCATTCCCTTTGCTTTTTTTTTACTTTTACTACTATTGGCTGTAGTTTGTCTACGTTCTTCTCTCTCTTCTGCTTCCTCATGCTCTGCAATATATTTTAATATTGTTTCATTTGGTATAGGTGCGTCTTTTTTTCCAGGACATTTCTTGACTCCTCTTCCAGGGAATCCACACAAATGGCCTACCACACGATAATATGAACTATTCCTTACTACATCACAACCCGGACATTTCCAACAGAATCCACCACCTCCGGGAAGGGCACTTGAAATTTCAACATACTTCCACAAAGGAGAATCAAAAGGGGATTCTACTATTGGGTCAATATTGCTGTTGCCTACTGAGGAAGAGGTAGATGCCATTGTTGTTCCTTTTCCTATGACAAAAAATTTGTATATATATTCAAAATAATAATAAAACAAGAGAATGTAAAATTCTGGAAAATAATGGACAAATGAAAGAGAAATGAAAATAAAATAAAATGCTTAAACAAAAACAAAAACTTGAAGCAAATGGAATAAGAACTTACCTCTTCCACTTATTGTAAGCTTGCACATGTGTAGAAATGAGGCACAATCACTTGAAGAACGTCCACAAATCAAGCTTTCAACTCCTTGCATAACCAAGCTCTTGCTCAAACACCTATTTCCTCTTGGTCAAGACCAAATAAGCTGTTTGGACACCACAAATGACAATTAGAAGCAAACAAAAGCCTTTAAACTCACCTTTTTAGGGTTGTGGACGCCAAATTTTTATAAATTTTGGCATAAAACAACGTTTTCACTTAAACCGCTCTCGGAATTCGCCCCAAATTCGATTTTTTTTACCAAATTCGCCCGGGTTCGTACCCTGCCAACCCGAGTTTGAATTTGGTTTGCAAAAATTCGGACCCTGCCCTGTCAGCCCGGACCCACAGGCAAACCGGACCCGGACCACGAACTGGTTTGAATTTATCCGGGTCCGGGGGGGTCCTGGGCCGAACCCGGTATCTTAGGTATTATATGTATATCAGCACCACCACCCGCTGTCCCTTCGCCATTCCCGAACTTAGGCCCTTTGTTCCCTTGCCCCCTTGTCCCCAACGAATGGTGGAACACTGGATTTTTTAATCTCTTATTTATGAATTTGGCAATGTTGACTTTCTAGAAACATCCATTTTACATACATAATAACTAACTTTCTATATTTGATTGATTTATGTATTCAAGGTCTACAACAGTGTAAAGGGGAGATCTTTCCAACTCAAGCAATTGCTAGGAAAGGAAAACAACCAGATACACAATTTATTTCAATAGTACAAGAAAAAATAGAAACTTGGTTCTTATTTTTTTTACTTAATACTTACATTTTTAAGATTTGTGGTGGGAGAATTCTGGTGCTAGCATGCAAAATCTTTAGAAGATAGCCACTTGTATTTTTTCCTAGCCATGTAGTGCTTTTGGGTGTGAACAAAATTGGAGCTTATTTGACAATGTTCACACAAAGAAAAGAGAAATAGGTTGACCAAGCAATACCTCAATCATCTTGTCTTCGTTCGGTACAACCTTCAACTTTCAAGTAGAAGGGTAGAGGGCATTTCACATGAGTCCATTGACTTGGATGATATTGGTCCTTATGGTGAATGGATTGTCAGTGAACAAAATTATTATGACATCCTCCTTACCAAAGAAGATTGTAGATAATGTAATGCCCCTTTTTGGGACATTAGAAGTCAATTAAATAATTAAATTTTAAGTTGCCAAATTATATCAAATTAAATGACAACTTAGTTTAATTATTTAATAAAGTATTGAAGTGACTTCAATGGAGCCTAGTGAAAAATTAATAAAAGTCACTATAATTATTTTGCCTGCAAGTTCAATTTTAAATTAAAAAGGGGAAAATGTTAAGACAAATAAAGGGAATTTCAAGAGTCTCCTACAACCTTCATCAAAGGATTATAAACAGGCAGCTTGGGCTTCATTTTGGATCATGCTTGGTTTATTCATTTCTTTTGGCAGAGCTCTGAGAGCTTCTTGTTTCAGTTCTAGTTTCTTGAGGACGAAAACCCTTGGGATTCTTTTAGCAGGTTTGAGGATGGAAACCCTCAAGCTTGGAGGCAGTGGATGTAAACCCATTGTCTGTTGGAGATATCACTCAGGTGTCTCACTTGTGCTTCTAAATTCATATTTCTGGCTATCCAATCATATTGTAAGTTCTGTGATTACGATTAAGTATTTTGTTGTTGTTCCACTGAGATTTAAATGCAATATTCGTATCTCATTCCAAAATCTCTATTTCAGCTGAATGTTTTATAATTTTCATTATAATGTGCTGGTTAATTTGAAATCAATTGCATGCAAATTATTGGTTTAAATTCCTGTGGTAAAAACCTCGAAATAATACCCTAGGGGGATATTCCAGTGGTATCAGAACAATGTATCTTGCCATCCTGGAGGGTATAAAATAATTGGACAATAATGCTAGAGGTTATTTAAATATTGTTTTTCATCTGTTTTATTATTCTGGCCGTGACGAAAAGTATTACTAGCCGCAAAAAGGGAAATAAATGTAGTTTGGCAAATATTATTACTGTGACTGACTAGAGAGAGGGGAAGGATTAATGTCTTTGACGGATTATGCAATTGCCGATATATTTCAATATCATGGATTCTCTATCTGATAGCGGGACTCTAATATTTGATGAGGGGCATATATTACTGGGTTGTGGTTACTTGCAAATTATATTAGAACCGTGGTATATATTGTGACCTCGGGCCCACTTCAAACTAAATTAAAATATATTACACTGCTGCTAGGAATAATATTCGGCTCAAGCTAAAGGTAAAAGAATATTTTAAAGGTTTCCGTTTGTATATTTCATCGGGCCTCCTTGTATTCAACCCGTAGCTATATGAAGATTGGCATAATAATATCCCTGGAGATATGCGACTATTGGAGAAAATTGATAATAAGTATTTAAGCCGCAAATAGGTTCGATTTCAATCAATGTTGTGGGGAAAATAAATATTAAGCAGGAAATATAAATTTTGTAGACGGGAGGCCAAACACCAGGTGCGATAAGCATCAAATATTTTGGTTTCTGATTTTAGAAAATGTAAAGTTGAAGGGAAATATTTTAGTTCATATTTGTTTTGAGCCTCCAAAGCACGGGAAATACATTTTAGTTCTCTTTGGTGTGGACATAATCATTCATGAGAACAATGAAGGTTTTGGCATAGACAAGGAAGAAAACGTAGGGACTCAAACACAGAGGTTATCTGGTGTGATAACATTAACTATGCTATTCCTGCAAAAGAAATAAGACTGCTCCATAAGAAGTTACTAAAGCATCCTTGTTTGAAACTTGTAATATTCCATCGAATGTTTTTTGAGATGATATAATATTCATTTGGTGTAGGCCTCTATTTTTATGTTGTCATCCTGACAATCATCGAGAGTGGCCTGCTGTATTTTTAATAGCTTATTCTTCTATTGCTGTACCTGGAGAACCGACGGGTGAGTCTTGCTAAACTCTTCTATCCTTCAACTATGGAACCAAAGTACTAGAAATGACTACAGGTGAAGAAAGCATGCTCTTTATTTTCTGGGTAACAGATTGCTGGTTGAGATGCTAGTAACAATAACAACTTGTTGAACTCGTTTGAAATTGTGAGGTGACTGGAAAGCATTTTAAAACTTTAGGAATGGAGACTTTGCTTGCACAGAGCAATTGAAATGAAGGTCTTCAAATGATTAGCAATTAGTCTGCTGATAAAGTTGAGTTTTTGCGGGCTGTGTACTAAATGATCTTTCTTCAATTTGGAAAGTTGTTGGTAATATAAAACCTTGCCATGCTATATTTTCGCCAATATAAGTGAGCATTGGATACAGAGCAGGCGTGGATATCTTATTTGCATTGGTTTCTCTCATCAAGCCGGGAGTCCACAGAGCCCATAACGTGGACGTCTTCTATTTACAGCTAATATGTCAGGCTACCAGAGGCCACAAGGATCATTTAGTGGACATTTCTTAGTTGCAACTGTATATAATTGGGAATTAACAATGAGGTTCCAGTGACTTAGCATTCGACGATTAAATTTTTGAAATATTTAGAGATTTCCAAGCTTGCAATATTTACCAACACAAGGTCCCTATGTTGCTATAAAAACATATCGTGGTTATTGATTGGGCGAAAGTTCCTTGTCTCTATTTTTGATTAAGGTAAAAACAGGTTTTGATGGAGCCCCGAAACCCAATACAAACAACTTTAAAGGGGATTTGGAACCCCACTTAGACGAGACTCTACAACAAATAAAGCGTTTGCAAAATAGCAGCCCAAAGCCAGCCCAAGGCCAACAAACAAACAACAAGCATTAGAGGCAAATCATCCAGAGTACCGGCTGCTAAACAAAACCCAAGAAGAGGCCAAAGCCTTACAATAAGCACAAATCTCTTAAGAAAAGAGATCCATGGGGTACTGATGGCTCCCCAAACCATAATATTTGGGTTTTAATATGGCTCCCAAAACCATAATGAGGAGTTGCCACAAAGAATTGCGCATCAAAGAACTAGCAATCACAAAAACGAGCATGGCATTCAACCCCAAATTTGAGCGATCACAGCAGACTGCAGTCCATAACAAGCACTAAGCCTCCACCTTTCTAACACCATAATCCACCTCCATAGGATAGGTTGTCACCTCAATAAGACTGAAGAGAAAGGAGACAGGATAAGGAATGTACCACAACCAAAAAGTAATCATACAGAACCCCACCTCAATATGGGCAAGCTCCACCTATATAGGAGCCTTTTGGAGGTGAATCCAACCACTACCAGCAACAACCCATTGAACAAAAGAAGAGAGAAGAAACGGGGCTCCAAGAGGGATAGAAAAAGCCCACCTTAACAAAAAATAAAGCGTGGTCAAGCAGGGGGTTTGAAAATTGCTAACGTCCTCTTGGCCAACAACCATCACCCAGCCACCACAAACCGAGAACAAAGAGCTGCCACCGAAGGTACACCAGCAGGAGCCAACATCCACTACAAAATCTTCAACAAAAAGGTCCCCAAGCCTTCTCGAATACACACCTGCGAAACCAACGTAAGCGAGCCTCTAAAAAGAACTAGGCATAGTTCCATGTCTGTGTTGCTTGAGGATTGTCTCTTATTTATGAGCGCACAAGGTTCCCGAAGGCAACACGAGTTTATTTTTTTAATTGACAGGAGGGGATTTCTTTTGGGCACCATAGACATAAGGGGAACCTCAGATCGCAGAGTTTGGTATCAACATCAATTCAACAAGTGAACTCCTCCCGAAATTTTACATTACCATGTAGGGATTATATCCAAGTTTGAGGAGGCTACAAGAAACTGCAAGTAAAAAGGTGGACAAAATTCATTTATTTTATTTTGCATATAATTCTTAGTATGTAATCTCTGAGGCAGATGGTTAGTGAACTGGTCAATACAAATCAAGCTTGCTATTTGAAATTCTATTGGTTTCCTGGAGTGTTTTGTTTCTGCAATTTGATAATCTTTTAGCTGTTCAATTATTGTTCTTTAACCTGCATTTTGTATTTCATATCACTAACTGGCAACTCAACTCTAAATATTGGATCATTAAACATCTCTATCCATACATCACTCTAGAAACACATCAACAACATTACAGAGTTAAATATTTCTTCTTTAAAAGAGGTGATTCAGATTGAGAATTCTACGGTGGTAACAATCGGGCATCAAAGTTCTCCAAAAATGAAGTCAATGGCAAATCTGAAAAGTGATCTTTTCTCAACAGAATTTAACGAAAAATTTAATAATGAGCTAAGGGACTTACAAATTGGAAAGGAAATAGGAAATAAGTTCTATATAATTGAATTACAATTGAAGTCCTTGAAGATTCTTGATGGTGTTCTTTCTATATTAGAAGAATTAGATTCTTATTTGTCTAAAATAGGTCAGTTAGATTGGAAGCTTCTGAATTGAGCTTTGAAGCCCTCAATGCTTGGTTTGGTCTAGCACAGGTTAATGGAACATCCTTGTGAAGAGGTGAGACTTACAGTTGCTTCATGTCTCAGTGAGATTATACGAATAACTGCTCGTGTGGCACCTTATATGGATAACATATTGAAGAAGGTTCTACAGCTAATGGTGGAAGGCCTACATGGTTTACATGATGTGAAAGCCCCTACTTTTGGTAAAAGGGCAAAGATTTTAGAAAATATGGCAAGAACCAAACAATTTATCCTTCTGCTGGATCTGAAATGCGATAAATTCATTCTAGAAATGTCTCAATGCTTCCTAATTGAAATTCAAAAACATCATCCAAACAATGTGAGACCTTGCATGCAAACTATTATGTCCTTAATGTTGGATGAGGATGATGACATCTGCAAACAGTTGCAATTAGATTTGCTGGCCACATGGAGGAACGAACTGGCGGTATAACCTATTGCTTATGACTTCTCCAAAAGATTGGTTAACCATAAAATTGAAAGGTTGAAAGAGCAAATGATTGAAGATGAATTAATTTCAATGGGCTTATTGATTGCAAGATCTCCCAAAAAGAGTAAAAACAAAATGAGAAGGGAGCAGATTTGTTTCGCATGTCAGGACACTTGGTCACAATTATGGGGTTGGTAAAGAAGATAAAGCGGCCAAAGAGGTTCTAACTAGCGATGAAGAAGATAGGAATCTCACAGTTTTGTTTCAACAAAATAACACAGATGCTTGCAAGAAGGATTCAATTGTTGTTATAAATAAGGGATATACAAACCTCTATATTGGTGACTTAGAAGTTTTATTGACAAACATTTTGATGAGGATGCCCTTCCTCAAGGAGAGAGCATGTTGGAGTCTCAAGATATTTCCAATGAAGTGTGTGAATCTTTAGATGTTCAAAATTTTCTTGAAAATGATGACATAGCAGCAACCTTGACCTTGCACACAGAGAAGTCAAACGAGAATTTGGAGGCCTATGATGACATTGACAACACCTGTGAAAAGTATGATGAATCATGTGTCTTGATAACAGAAGCTCACTTATGCATGATAGTGTTTTTGAGGACCAATCAAACAAGGCATTTCAAGATGATGGTGTTGGGACACATACTTCGAAGGATAAGTTGAAAATTTCTGATGATATGGTTGTTGCAGCTTTAGTAGATCACGATGACACTCACAGGATCATTGAAGATATCTACAGGAAGACTCAAATGGAAAAGAGACAAAGGGGAATGGAAGGTGATTCTTTTGTTGCTGATTTGCAGGTGGTCAAAGGGGCTCTTGAATAAATGAAATCTGAATATTTGTATTTACTTTCAGATAGGAATCATATTTTAAAGGTTGCTGGAATATATGCTGATAAATTGAAAGAAAAGGAGGATGAGGTTAATAAGCGCATTAGGGAGCTTACCGATACACAAGAGATATTTTAGAATACGCAGATTGTTCTTCAAGAAGCAAAAAATCAGATTGTTGCCACCAACCAATTCAGGGAATAGGAGGACAAATGAAGGATTGATTTTTTCAAGGAAGTGATTAAGGAACTTGATAGTATACAACAAACTTATGATTTGGATAACTGTCTGAAAAGATCAAGTAATAAAGTTTTGGACCTATCAAAATTTCAATATGAGTTGGATAATATTCAGTTGATTGACAATTCTTTGTTTGAGGTGGATGCTGATTGAACATTTGATAATCCACCATTCGAGTTGGATGAGGGAATTCTTTCTTACTCCAATGATGAGGATGGGATTGATTGCATGATTTCGGACCCAGGTACAGTTCCTAGTGATGAAGGATGGCCTCATGATTGGAGTACTGGATTAGTTCTAGGATTAGTATTGCTGCCCACTTACCGATCAGCCTACATATGAGTTTAGATTCTGATGTACAGGTGAGCTGGATAGATTTTGCGCTTCAACAGATGAGTGATTCCTGGTTGAGGGTTGATGGTAGGTATGATTTGATCAGGGGAGATGGTTTTTCAGTCACTTTTCTACTCATGATTTCTATATATTCAGTGGCATCTCAAACTGGTTACTGTTGTACTAGTTCCTCTGCACCATTGGTTTTGAGGTCAACCTTTAAGTAGTTTGATTTTTACACCAACAACTCAGGATGGGCTGATATATTTTATTGTGGGCCTATGATGGGAGTTATGCACTTCTAGGGGAGATCATTTACAGTTGGAGAGTTGCTCAATGTTGATAGCTCCTTGAGATACTACTATCTCCTTATATTTGACAATTATGATTACATGATAATTTGGGATCCTGACATTGGCATGTTTGGTACATTACTTCAGTTGTTTTTTGATGAGTGGCTTCACAATTCGGAGTGGTGTTATTTATATTAGAGTAGCGCAGCGGATTGTCGAAGCAACATTCTTGAGGTTAATATGGGATCCAAACATTTGTTTCCATCATGCACATGTCGATTGCTTGAGGGCAAGCAATCTTTGGGAAGGGAGGACTGTAATGTCCCCTTTTTGGGACATTACAAGTCAATTAAATAATTAAATTTTAAGTTGTCAAATTATATCAAATAAAATGACAACTTAGTTCAATTATTTAATAAAGTATTAAAGTGACTTAAATGGAGGCTAGTTGAAAATTAATAAAAGTCACTTTATAATTATTTTCCCTCCAAGTTCAATTTTCAATTAAAAAGGGAAAAATGTAAGACAAATCAAGAGAATTTCAAGAGTCTCCTAGAACCTTCATCAAAGGATTATAAAAAGGCAGCTTGGGCTTCATTTTGGATCATGCTAGGTTTATTCATTTCTTTTGGCAGAGCTCTGAGAGCTTCTTGTTCAGTTCTAGTTACCTAAGGACAGAAACCCTTGGGATTCTTTCAGCAGGTTTGTGGACGGAAACCCTCGAGCTTGGAGGCAGTGGAGGGAAACCCATTGTCTGTTGGAGATATCACTCAGGTGTCTCACTTGTGCTTCTAAACTCATATTTCTGGTTATCCAATCCTATTGTAAGTTCTGTGATTACGATTGGATATTTTGTTGTTCTACTGAGATTTAAATGCAATATTCGTATCTCATTTCAGAATCTCTATTTTAGCTGAATGTTTTATAATTTTTCAGTATAATGTACTGGTTAATTTGAAATCAATTGCATGCAAATTATTGGTTTAAATTGCTATGCTAAAAACCTGGAAATAATATCCTACGGGGATATTCCAGATAAGACGAGAGGGGCAACAAAAGAAGCAGTAGCAGCAGAATTGAATGCAATGGAAGAGAGCAAAGACATTTTCAAAGAAACAATTCATCATCATTTTGATACTGTAGTACCTTCTAGTCTGAGGTCTGAAAGATCGAGTTATATTTTAACGAGAAAGAGGAAGGTTTAGATTGTATTTGGTTGTTTTTCTGATTGACATTTCTTTTTATGTAAACATGTAAAAACTTATGATGTTATACATTTGAAAGTCTGAAATTATGAAATTTCAAATATTGAGTGTCTTAAGATCATATGACATGTATGATGTTTATATTATGACAAATTAATAGTCAAATTAAACTTTTATGTTCTCTAAATGCACTAGTTCCTTTTGTTTTTCTTGTAAAACTACAGTTTTTTTCTGCTAAGTCCGTGCCAAGTGTCGAGTACAAGTTCCATTTTTGGCTGTTGGCTTTCAAACTTTGCTTTAAATAGCAGATGCTGACCTCCAATTCAACATATCGGTGACATTTTTCTAGTTTGGGTAAATTTGCATTTGAGAAAATAGTGGAAGGAGAATGCTTTGAAGAAGATTGAATATATCATAAGAGAGTATGTGGTAGCTTTAGAGTTTATAAGAAACCTATGAGTCTTGAAATATGCATGAATGTTTGCCTATATCTAACAAACCCCTATCTAACATATTAATATTGGAAACAAGTGCGACTAAATGGGAACAAACCATTGAATTATTAAAATAGACCATTTGAATGCTTTGTGCTTCACAAACACGGTCATCGTTTGAGGAAAACCTTGAACAAGTGCAAGAGCGACAGTAAAGGTTAATAGTAGGCATAGCAATAAGAAAACAAATTCTAGAAGGCTGATACATGGAAAGGCAAAAATGCAATAGGAAGATTGGATCACGTTGCAACACAAAATTCATTCACTATGTAGGGAAATTTATATATAGAAGAGGCATATAAGAGACCTTTTACTTTCTATAATTGTGAAAAGATCTTGTCACTACATGAGTATAAAAATGAATTTTCTGGTTTGCAAAGGTTGTTGAAGTCATAGGTAGACTTTTGGGCGAAATCATATGCATAGTTGGGCTTAAACAAATGGGATAGACTATAATGTAGAGTCTCTACAATTAGGATGATTGTTACTTGGGCAACATATGTTGGTTGTGTTCTGTATGTTTTTGAGTGGCCCACAGGGCATATTGCACATAATAGATATATTTGTATTCTTGATTCTTTATTGTACTTCATATTTGGTGCTAATGTTTTGGGGCTCTAGCCAATTGTGGTGTGGTTGCTCATTTGACTTGTTCGTTGTTTGCGTCATTTGTTTCAGAATATGAGTTGATTCTTGTGAGTGAATTCCATATTGAAGTGCATTTTTGTGCATGGGTTGCATTGCAAGTGGACCAAAAGAGGGATGGCCCATAGAGGAGGAAGAGTAGGAAGCAATTGAGTGGAAAGAGGACTGTGCTTTGTAGAGCTTGCTGATATTTTTGAGAGACCTTAAGGTTTGGTTGTATGTCATGGAGACCGAATAGAGGAGGAATGGCCATAAGAAAAAGGCATCAATTTGGATTTGAAATGATGTTGTCATGTATGAGACAATATACCTTGAGTTTTTTGGGAAAGTCATTGTAGAAGCTAGGCTCACAAGAGACATAATGAAAATGGGTAATAACAAAAAATATTATCCACTAACGTGCCCAGGTGGATGAATCCACTATTTGATAGATTGGATAGCAATGGTTGAGAAATATTTTGAGTTCAAAATTGTTGAGGACCTCAAAGGGTCAAGTACACAAACATAATGGTGAAGCTTACCTCATCATAGTACATGCATCAAGCTATGGATTTTGTTAGAGTCCTTTTAGCGTATATTGTAGTGGTTGGCATTTGGATTTGTGTAGTTAGGCTCTTTGTATCTTGAGAAATCTAGTGAGATGAGCAAGTCTAAGGCTAAGCACTTCTTAGAGCTGCTTAATTACCTCCCTTTGATGCTAAATTTATTGTAACTGAGTGTGCATAGTTTCTATTTGTGACATGGTTGTGTCATCGATATCTCTCATGACATCATATGTACTGGGCAATTGCAAAATATGAGTTTGCATGTGATCAATTTGATTTTTTAGGGCTTTTGTTAGTGTTCCCCATTGCAAGCAAAATTGGTAAAGTGGATGGGTGTCACTAGCTGTATTTTGAAGAGTGTTGATTTGAGCATCTAGGTTGTTATGAACCATCACAAATTTCTTCTGTGTTTCTTCCATGTGCTTGTCTACTTTCTCCAAGACCACTAATTGTTGTTTATTGATGTAGTATCCTCAAAAGTTAGCACCCATAATTGGATGTTCTCTTAGGCCACATTTTGGTGATTTCGAGGTTTGATGTCCTTTATGCTTGATCCTAGCAACTTGATTCTTGTTTTCCCACATTTTCCCCACCATCTCGACAACTAGTTCAAATTTGGCTTAATTCTCCTAGGTACAAAATGTTTGAAACATACTGTACCCAGGAATAGAACGTTTCAAACGTTCTGTTCCCACACTTTTTGGCCCGGAGCTCTATGTCGGAGTGTTAGTGGGAAATTATATCCCGTGGCCGGTTTGGCTTATTTTTGAATCCCGAAATGATGGATGAAGTATATAAACACCCTATCTCTCCTCATTTTGGTATCCATTACTATTCCCAAGCATTCATGATCAAGTTTTCATAAGGCATTCAAGAGATCAAGCATTCAAATGATTGGATTCAAGATTTGAAGGCAAGCATCCAAGATCTAGTTCCTCCAATTCATTCAAGTCAATTGCAAGTCAATCTTCTCCGTTCAAGCAAGTTTCTCTCCCATGATGGGCAAGTAGAGGAATTCTCAATCAAGCAAGAAGATTCTTCTTTTCATCTGCATTCATCTCTCCTTCATTGTAAGTGATAATGAAGCTATCGACATTGAACATCTAGGAGTGGTGTTCAATGATCCATGCATTTGTGAGGGCATCCTTGATTCCTATTCTATATTCCAAGGTCGACTCCTTGATTTCAAGCACATTCAAGCACATTCAAGTATCTTAATGGGTATGAGGAATTTCTTCATCCGTCCATGAGAGTATATGCAAGGTGAATCAAACATTTACCATTTTACTTTCTTTCCTCTATATAATTTCCTTTCATTTTCAAGGTTGATTCCTAAATAGGGGTTCGACCAAGGCAAACCCCTTTTACCGAACCTTTTCCCTGTTTTTCTGTGTGCAGGAACAGGTTACTGAGTTGCCAAAACTTTTTTGAGCAGATCAGGAATAGTTGGAGGATCCCTAAAAATTCCAATCAAAAGTGCCTGGAAGAGAACGTTTGAAACGTTTTGTTCGTAGGTACAAAACGTTTGAAACGTTCTATACCCTGCAACTTTACCTCAGATTGAAATCATAGGTCAGTGCAACAATCTAGAACCTGATTCAGCTCATTTTCGGTTTCTGGTAGTTAGTTATTAGTTTGTTATTTTTGGATTGTCTATTTTGTGATCTGCATTGCATCTTTCCTCTTTTCCATTTTCAAATTAGATATTTAGTGAAGGATCACTGCCCCATTCAGGGGTTAGCTCCTTACTCAAGCCTATTGGGACATCTTCCTTTCGAGTGTGCAATTTGGAAAAGGAGTAATTATCCCCTTTGCATTGCTCCCCTTTTCATCTTGTACAATTGATTATCTAGTTGTGTTATTAGGATATTTGTAAGTTGTTTCAATCACTAACCTAATGATATGCTTATGTCTTTGAGTTTGACGTATTTTAATTGACTTGTATAGATTGTAGTCTCAATTTGTTTTGTGTTGTTTTATATGTTTTTTAAGAATACCCTCCCTTGATGTGTTGTGGAATATATCACCTAGGTGAAACTTTTGTATGGGACATATATGTTTATAGATCCACTTGTGTCCCTATACATGGTATTTGTAATAGCTACATTGTTGCTTCTGGTTGGATTTTTTTTATCAATTGTCCCCGAGGATGTGTCCCTTGCATTTTTAACTTGATTTTCTTGCAGGGGGCATTTCAGGGACTCACAGAGGCCTAGGATCATACCCTTGCATCCTCTTTTGTGCCCTTTTTAGGAAACATTCCTGAAACATTCAGAAACTTCAAAGGACATCAAGGGATAATTAGTTGTCCTCGAGATGGCTAGGTGATGTGTCGACATCCCTTGATTGTCTTAAGGATGGCAAGCCATCTCCTACTTCCCAGCAAAGCTTGACATGCTTTTTAAACACAAAACACACATTTTTAATTAATATTAGTTATGATCTAGCAATAGAAGGAAAGATAGATATTATTATTGAGAGATTCTTGGAGTAGTTAGTACTTGCACGATTTCATACACCTCTATATTGTAGTAAAAAATATACTTGAAGGAGAAAGGGTTTCAAATTATTCTTTGGATCCTTGTACTACATTCCAAAATTTGTTTTGGGAATAGTTTGAGAGGACACCCATTTGCTTGAAAATCTCCAAAGCTCTCCCAGTAAGCCCATTTGGTGAAAATAATAATCACATACAATTAGGCCAATTCACTTTAGGTATTAAATAATATTGGCAGATATTTTGATGAGCACACACTTATACTTTCTTTTGATTGGTGAATTTGGGATTTTTAGCCTAGCCCATCTGAGGTGAGGTGACAATCAGTGGGCCTCATCCCTAACATGAATGCACAATAGTCTAAACCTATGAGTGCGATAGTTCCGTAAGGCCGCAAAGCTTGCGAGGACACCAACCTAGTGAGGGTATGGAGCACATACATGAATGATTGCAAGTCACCACACACGAACACTGATAGCATCAATGCTGAGGTTCAAATCTTCGAGCATGTGGGATTAGTGAAGGCACAAGCCTGTGATCACAATGGCTTGGCGGGGCTTTGAACCTTGGTGTCCATAACACCACTACCACTTAACCATCACACTATGGGATGTTGTAACATACATTGCTAATTTGTTATTTTGAATTTTTTGCCAAAGAAATGACTTCTAGACAAATGAGAATAGAATGCTTGCTGATTGGAAAACTCAGATTTAATTGTTTCATAATTTTACACATACTTCTCAGTGCAACGATTTTTTTATCTCTCTAACCAATGGTGAGTTTATGAAATACAAATCCAATTAAACCAACAGTCCATAGGACTGAAATAACTTGGATATGGAGCGATCTTGTTACCTTATGATATTTGTAGCAGCAGATAGTTGAACTTACTTCAAAAATCAACCTTTAAATCGCTTTGGGAAGGTCTAATGTGGCATCTTGAACACATATTCTTCCAAACATCATATCAATTACCTCAAAAGTACCCAAATCAGTTTTAAACATTCCTAAATATATTTAAATGCCCTCCACATGACTGAAACGATTCAAGTATCCCTGCAAGTGAAAATTGAGTGCTCAAGTATAGGGGCAATAAGCATGAAATCCTCACAAAATTAGTCAAACTTGATTTGACAAGTCTGGAATTGTAACAAACACTTCAACATTCTCCATTGAAACCTGAAACCATAGTTGAAAATATCGTTATCGGCAAATTATCGCCAAGGGCCAAAAAAATCAGCAAAAAATTGGAGATTAATCAACAACTTATCGACAAAAAAATTGGCAACTTAAAAAATTGCTTAAATTAAATTGGAAATGCTTTTTTTTTTTTGCAAAATTCAATAAGGAGATGTATCTAATGAGTCGGTAAATGAGTAAACAAAACAAACAAGCTGAGTCTAGATATATTAAATGCAAATAGGGTACAAAATGGTATCCTCATGTGAAATGCTAATGGCTAGTAGCCATAGCCTGATAGTCTGAACTCTGAAGCAAACTAAAAATAGAAAATCGTCTTTGTAAAACTATAATTAAATACAAGTACAACATCAAAATAGTCTACAACTTACTCTTCCTCCCGAATATCATCCAATCCCACTACGAATCCACCCTCCATAGCCTGCCTCTCCAAAACATAGATCTCATCCTTTGTAAACAATGGAGGTTGCTCCCGTGATGTCCAATCAAAGTAAGGATCTATGTCATCCAAATCAAGTGGACTAGCAGGTGTTTCCTCTACCTTTCTTGTGTGACAGCAAAGGTTATATTGCACAAAGACAAGGTCATTGAGGCATTTCTACACTAATTTGTTCCTCTTCTTTGTGTGGACGGCCTCGAACAAGCTCCAATTGTGCTCACATGGATGAACTACAAGGATGGCATAAGATTCAAAGCACAAGTCTTTGCAGATTTGGGGCATTTCCACCCCAATTTTGCCACCAAGTTGTTGCAAAATAAAATATTTAAGAGTTAGAAAGCAAGGTGAAAACATATTTTAGTTTTTAGCTACTTATCATGCATGTGAAAGTCTCCAAAAATCCAAATATTGTATACGGGGTTTGAGTGTTTCTTCTTCTCCTCGCCATGTCTCTAGAGAATAGCTTGCCCCTTGCATTCTGATACATGTCCGATTCGGAACAAACGAGGTCTCTCACCTTAACCTTTGGTATCATCCTCTGTATGCCTTCAGTGAGGCCCTCCATGACCTCTCCATTGGGATCTAAGTAGGATGGAGAGAAGCGAAAACGAGGGTTGAGGAAGTACCCCGCTACATGAATGGGTTGGTGGAGGTGATTGTTCCACCTATCAATAATTTCCTATATGGGGTCAAATTTGTGGCTGTCCCCCTTGTAATTTTTGATAGCCTCTTTGGCCCTGTCCATGGTGTCATAAAGATACCCCATTACGGTTTGATCCCCATCTACCAAGAAGAGAAGTCTAACCAAGGGCTCTGACACCTACAATTGAAAAGTAGAAAAAGATTATCATTAATCATTAGAGTTACAAATTAATAATGAAAGACTTGAATACAAAAAAATTAAATATTCAACTTTTGAAGTTTCCAAGTTACCTTGACAACTTCTATAGCTCTTTGTGCAAATTGGTTGTTGAAGACAATGTATGCAACACTTTCTCCATCAAGCTTCTTCGAATAACTTGAGTCTAGCCATGCTTTTCTCACAAACATTTGCTTCAAAGTTGTCAAAGAAGTAAGAATACTTTGCAATGTTAAGAAAATCGTTGCAAACCTTGGTGACTCCGCTCTTACCAACTCCTTACCTTGGGTGTGTTCTCTCATGAAGCGAAGAATCCAATGGTGATTGTAGATGTATTTTATGATCTTTCTTGAATCCTCTATAGTCAGTCTCACCCAATCTAGCTTTCTGTAATGTCCGCTTCTTTGTGAGTGTCATCTTTCAGAGGATTAGCCTATTTCCTAACCCTCATAGGATAATGGAGTTGTTCAAAGGGTCCAGTTGGCAGAGTTGGAGGGCGATTCCCACTCCAGAGGTCAGGGATGCTCAGCATTGCTCTTCGTTTGAGCTAGATCAGCATGCTTACTATTTATAGTAAGTGTCTTTTTGGGGTAAGTCAGAGTTTTTATCTTTAGCAAGGCCCCTGGGCAATTTGCTAGCAGTATGGAGTTGTGGTGACATTGACAAAGCTTCCAGTTTGGGACTTACTATTTATAGTAAGTAAAATTATGGTCAGAGCTATTTCTGGCAGGGATACCCGGACTTATGGTATGCAGTATGCACAGTGATTAACTCATTCGTAAGTTGGCTCAGTTTACGTGACTTACTATTTATAGTAAGCCAGTAGATGTTAGAGAGGGACCCTTACTATTTTTAGTAAGGCAATTGGATGCACAATGGATACAATGGTTAACTCTCAGGTTCAGTCGGAATTGAGAAATAATGATTAATGATGGAGTTATAATGTTATAATAATTGATTATTAAGTGCATATCATTTACAAATTAAGTGCGCTTTATTTAAAAGGGAGATATAAGTGTTAATGAAGTATACTTTATATTGTGCGCCAAAAGGAGGGGTTATAATTGAATTGCAACAAAAGCAAATGGTATCAAAAGCTAAGTAATTTTTAAGTTATGAGAAGCGTACTTGTGAAGATATCTCTTGGAGAATAATTAAAAAGCTAAGGCAAGGGAAAATGGATTCATTCATGACTTGTGCATTTGCTTTTGTTTGTGTGGAGAAGAAATTGAAACAAAGGTTTTAGATTTCGAGCTTGAAGAATTGTGAATTCTTCCAAGTTATTTCAGCATAGTGAATTCGTGAAACACCCGATGAATTGTGCAATTAGAATAGCTTCAACCAGGAGTCATCATTGAGCTTTCTTGGATGAGATTGGTTTGGAATTGCTTCAAATTTGTGTTGTTTATCAACAACAACAAATTATTGATAATATATACCAGCATTAGGAGACGTGGCTCATAGTGGCTGAGATTAGCATTCCAATTAGCAGTTGTACCTGAATTATAGCAGTTGCAGGTTATTTATTGTTTCCACGAGTGTTTCAGGAAGTGACATGAGCAATAAAGAGAATTTGTTTGGCATTTGGGGCCTCTAATATCTTCAGCTGTGTGCATTAGAAGGGATTGTTATTGTATGGAGACAATTCTATGAATGTTGAAGAAATAACACAACCTGTGCTTACCAGGTTTTTATATTATTTTCTTGATAGTTTAAAGTCTCCATAAATTGCAAATCGATTCATTGTAAATAGTTTGGGAATTGAAAGGATGCATGCCAAGTGTTTGTGAAATTGTCCATTGACTGTAGGTGCACATTTTACATGTAGAAATCACATGTATGCATTCAAAAAGATAGAAAGGATTGCATTTGATTTTAGTTCTTTGCCTAGATATCCTAGTAATCATTTGCAAGCATTTAAACTTCATTTGAAACCATTCCTAGCAAGCAAAAACATTCTGAAAACAAACAACAACAAGATAGAGGTTTCTTGGCAATTGTTTGACGAAATGCACGACACAAAATTGAAGATATAAGAGCAAAATTGCAAGGAGTAATACAGTGGTAAAGTTAGAACCGGTTGGGGTTCTTATAGTGGTATTAGAGCGATTTCCTGCCATCCTGTTGGGGGTTGGGAAATTTTTTATATTGGTCATATAGATGATATTTGAGTGACCAACACTTTTGCTTTGTTTCAGTAATGGATAAAATAAAATCTATATAGGATCTCATGCCAGAGCTCATGCATACCTTTTAGGATTATAATGATGCCTTTCAGCATTATAATAAAAATTTATTAGGGCTTCTACAATATCTGGAGACTTTGGATCTTTTGTTTGCAAAGAAAAAGGAGGCAAACACTTATTTGAATAACAATAAAAGTTCTGATTTTTATGACCGCAGTCATAATGGTGAACCTATGCCTGAGATAGCAGCCATCCAATGTGTGAAAGATGGTTGCATGGAGTTTTCCAGTGTTGACACTCATGATTCGAATGTTAGAAATGAGTTATGTGATGGAGATGTGGGCCAAAGAAAATCTGATTTCATAAATAAAACCTAGGAAAATGAATCAGAAAATTCATCTATTGGTAATAAGTCCTAGGATCATGACTTACAGGAACCTACAGTTACATTGAAAGCAGAAGTGGGCGTAGAGATGGTCAGAACAACTTCCTCTTTACCAGTCGAGCCAGCTTTCGAGGTACATAGTAGTAGTACCTCGGTTTATGATGTGTGCACTGATGATCCCACACATGATGTTGATTACGAGGTGAGCTTTGCGGATACAACATCCTTTCATAGTGCAGATTTTGATTCTGAGAGCTTGCGTGAGTGCTAGGAATTTTAGAGACATCGATTGGTTGGGCAACTAAAGGTGAATGACAGTCACATTGCCACAACCATTGAGCATTTTGATGTTGCTCATAAGATGTTGGCTACTTATGGCTGGGGTACTCTTGTGACAGATGAGCGTTATGATGGTAGCCTTTCCCTTGCAAAGTTTCACACACTTTGAAGCCATCAAGATAATGAAACAAAATTATTTGCAGCTATTGGCTGACAACGACTATCTTCTCGAGTGGGGTTGCACTTGCTATGATGTGTTGAGGGAAAGGAAGATGAGGTGGATGAGCTCACCCATGAGTTGGGAGTTACTAGAGATTCATTGGAGAGAGCACGATTGGCCTTTCACGAGTCCGAGTCATAGATTGAGGAGCTTACTGTGGAGTTGAGTTGGGCACAGTGTTCACAGACTACAGGCACAATGTCGTTCTCTACAGTGAGAGTTGGTGATGACCTTATACCCACGAGTTATAGTTGTGAGCCGGTTGAGGTAGCTACTGTTATCACAGTTACAGGTGCAGTTGATATAGTTCGGATGGGTGCAATTGTTGAGAGTAGCGGAGAACCACATGTTGCATCAGGTTCTCCTGTGGTTACATCCAGTGCGGGAGTTGTTGCTGATGAGTCAGATGACAGAGCTTTTATTCAGAACTATGACAGTCAACACTTGACCGAGGTGGGAGCTTTTTATCGTGACTGCATATGGAGTACACATCACGACTTCTCAAATCCACATAGAGAGGATTTGATTATGCGTAAGTGTGGATTAGTTCCGAGGTTATACCATCTTTTGTGGGATGGTTATTTGTCATTTGTTATAGATGGGATCAGTAACGACAAGTTGGATTACTTGCAGAGTCAGCTCATCCATAGGAGCCTCGCAGAGGATGGAGATAGTGGTAGTGTTACAGATGCCTTTGGATGTTCTTATCTCCACAAAAAAAATAGATGTGAGTTCAATGACCTTTGGGACCCGAGTGATGACAGGGTTAGCTCTACAATTCGGGCAGGTCTCATTGATTGGCTTCACTGCTTTGGGCACGGTGAAGTTGAGCAACAAAAGTCTAGGAATGTTCTTCTTAGCAGGCTTCTGTTCAGTGTTTGGGATCCTTCTAGTGCATTGGGATTTCAGACCAAGCTCACTGAGGAGTTTACACAGTGAGGGGTGCCTACTATTTTTCCTTTGACCCTCATGAGCATGATCACTTTACAATGCACAATTTAGTTGCGCATGGGTCAGATAGTGTGTATAACAATTCACCTTGCGCAGTTCTGGGAAGTGAGCTTTATCAGCCTTCCAAGTTGCTTCCCTATGAGATATTCACTCCAGTGACATCTACAGTTGGATTTGATTCAGTTTGGAAAGTTCTGTCAATTATTCTGGTGTTAGTGTTACAGGAGCTAGTTGGTGATCACAGAGACATTACATGATTCTACCCTTGGGATCCGGGTTGACTTATGTGTTTTTTGTTTCTGAGATTGCTTTGGGACAAGCAATTTTACGAAGGGCGGACTGTAATGTCCTCTTTTTCGTGAGTATCATCTTTCAGAGGATTAGCCTATTTCCTGACCCTCATAGGCTAATGGAGTTGTTCAAAGGGTCCAGTTGGCAAAGTTGGAGGCCAATCCCCACTCCAGAGGTCAGAGATGCTCAGGATTGCTCTTCGTTTGAGTCAGATCGACACACTTGCAATTTATAGTGTCCTTTTGGGGTAAGTCAAAGTTTCTATCTTTAGCAGGGCACCTGGACAATTTGCTAGCAGTATGGAGTTGTGGTGACATTGACAGAGCTTCCATTTTGGGACTTACTATTTATAGTAAGACAAATTATGGTTAGAGTTATTTCTGGCAGGGATACCCGGACTCATGGTATGCACAGTGATTAACTTATTCGCCAGTTGGCTCAGTTTATGCACAATGGATACAATGGTTAACTCCTAGGTTCAGTCGGAATTTAGAAATAATGATTAATGATTGAGTTATAATGTTATAATTATTATAAAAGTTATACTTTAATAGTAACTGATTATTAAGTGCATATCATTTAGAAATTAAGTGTGCTTTATTTAAAAGGGAGACATATGTGTTGATGAAGTATACTTTATACTTTGCACCGAAAGGAAGGGTTATAATTGTATTGCAACAAAAGCAAATGGTATCAAAAGCTAAGTAATTTTTAAGTTATGAGAAGAGTACTTGTGAGGATATCTCTTGGAGAATTATTAGAAAGCTAAGGCAAGGAAAAATGGATTCATTCATGACTTGTGCATTTGCTTTTGTTTGAGTGGAGACGAAATTGAAACAAGGGTTTCAGATTTCGAGCTTGAAGAATTCTTCCAAGTTATTTCAGCATTGTGAATCGGTGAAACATCTAATGAATTGTGCAATTGGAGTTGCTTCAACCAGGAGTCATCATTGAGCTTTCTTGGAGGGGATTGGTGTGGAATTACTTCAAATTTGTCTTGTTTATCAGCAGCAACAGATTTATTGATAATAAATACCCAGCATTAGGAGACGTGGCTCGTAGTGGTTGAGATTAGCATTCCAATTAGCATTTGTACCTGAATTATAGCAGTTGCTGGTTATTTATTGTTTCCACGAGGGTTTCAGGAAGTGACGTGAGCAATAAAAATAATTTGTTTAGCATTTGGGGCCTCTAATATCTTCAGTTGCGTGCATTGGAAGGGATTGTTTTTTGTATGGAGACAATTCTATGAATGTTGAAGAAATAACACAGCCCGTCCTTACCAGGTTTTTATATTATTTGCTTGATAGTTTAAAGTCTCCATAAATTCCAAATCGATTCATTGTAAATAGTTTGGGAATTGAAAGGATGCATGTCAAGTGTTTGTGAAAATTTCCATTAACTATAAGTGCACATTTTACATGTAGAAATCATATGTATGCATTCAAAAAGACAGAAAGGATTATATTTGATTTTAGTTCTTTGCCTAGATATCTAAGTAATCATTTGCAAGCATTTAAACCTCATTTGAAACCATTCCAAGCAAGCAAAAACATTCTGAAAACAAACAACATCAAGATAGATTTTTATGGCAATTGTTTGGACGAAATGCATGTGACACAAAATTGAAGATATAAGAGCGAAATTGCGAGGAGTAATACAATGGTAAAGTTAGAACCGGTTGGGGTTTTGAAAGTTGAAGCTTACGGAAAAGGGGACATTACAATCTGCCCTTCTTGAAATTTCTTGCCTCAAGCAATCTCAGAAACCAATAACACACTAATTCACCCGAATCCCAAGGGTAGAATTGTGTAGAGTCCCGGTGATTACCATCTATCTCCTGTAACATCATCACCAATACAACTGACACAACCTGCCAAACTAAATCGAATGCAACTGTAGATGTTGCAGGAGTGAACATCTCATAGGGAATCAACTTGGAAGGCTGACAAAGCTTTCCTATGTCCTCCAAAAGAAGGTCAAGGATATGCACTGCACAAGGAGTCCAAAAAAGTGTACTATATATTTCTTGGAGGATCTTACCCGCTGCCACATATGCCGCTGCATTGTCGGTTATGATTTGCACCACATTATCAATTCCCTCCTCCATTACAACTTGCTCTAACATTAGAGCCAAAGTTTTAGCAGCCTTTACCTTGTTGGAGGCATCCACAAATTTTTAAAACACCACATCGTCCTTGCAATAAACCAAAAAATTAATGATGGTGTGGTTTTTTGGCCATCCGTCCATCCATATGAAAGAATGGTGCAGTCATATTGTTTCCATTGTTTTTTTGCTCTTCTACCACTTGTTTGGCCCTAGAAAACTGCATCTGTGAGCAACCTACAAGTACGAAGCAAAATTAATGTTAAAGTACACAATTTTGATTAAAAAAATAACTTACATTCAACAAAAATAAGTAATTAGTATAAAAAAACAAAAACAAAAACATAAATATAGTCTACACTCTAAAAATCAAAAGTCAATATAAGCTATCAAGATTTAAAACTAAAAGTTAAAAGTTAAAAGTAAAACATTTAAAAATTAAAACAAGTGAACTGACCTGCCACTCATGTCTGCATGAGAAGGCACCTTGTAGCCTTTTCTTGCCACAGTAATTCCAGTAACAAAATTCAGCCAATATGAATTTTTTGCAACATTGAAGGAGATGTTGTTGAAGTACTAGAAATCAACACAAGCAATGTCTACTTACTGATGCACATCGTTATTCCACCTTGTACCCTCCAATGATGGTTGTGCTTCAGGTGTGGTTTTGTGCACAAAAATCTATCTATAGAAGATGATTGTGGCACTGATAGTGGTGCTTTACTAGAAGAAGCAAAATTGGTGTCCGAGGGGAGATTAGATTTGTAGATGTGCGGGCCACGAAGAGAGCACACTCTGCCATTAAGTGTTGCTTCTTCATCTTCAAGGTTGATTGTGATACCTTGAGTTTCAGAAATGGCTGCCCTTATGGCTAATTTTGCCCTTTCCCTTTGCAATATTTTCTCTTCTTGGGCAGCAAGCAAGGCATTCTTTCTCGTTTTATTTCTTCTGTGGTTGCCTCACAAACTCTTGTGTCATGCTTCATGATGCTTGCAAGGTGGTATTTCTAGCGGTATATGCCTCCACTAATTACTTTTTCACACTTTATGCAAATTACGCTATTAATTTCGGGTCCTTCAAAGGCATACTTCCAGTTCTTACCTCTAGCCCCTTTAGGACGCCTGCCTACATATCCAGATGGACATGCGTCTACTAAGGCACTGGCAGACCCTTGAACTAACCCAGTTGTGGATGAATCTCTATTTATTGTTTTAATCAAATTTCAACCTACACATAAAAATTGAAACCACAACTTAATATATAGTATTTTAATAAAAAAAATTAGCAAACAAGCTAAACTAGTTTAAATAGTTTTAAACATAGTTGAAACTTGAAAACAAAAATACAAAAAGTGTTGGGGTTTGAATTTTTAAGAAAATATGAGATTCTTGAGAAAACTATGAAAAAATCTAAAAACATGGTGAAAAATTATGCTCTAAAACAATTCAGAGTACTTAGGAAATGCTGTTATAGATTGTCTATAAACCTATATGCAATAAAGAGAAGATAAAATGATTTAGAAAAAAAATAAATTGAAAACTTACCTGTGAATCTGATTTTGCTTGAAAAACCTCTTCAAATCCACTAAAAATCGCTCTAAATCTTTGCAATTCACCTTTCAAAACCTTGGGAGCTCTATTTTTTGCCCAAACAACAACATACAACTCACAAAATGAATAATGACCTTTTGTTTTGCCGTCAGTCCCTATTAGGCGACTATGGCCGATAAAGAAAAGGCTTATCACCGATTTATCGACAATAAGTTGCCAACTTATTGGCAATAAAATCGGCACTAAAATGTTGTAGTTTATCACCACACTAGTTTTATCGTAATAAAATCACTTATCACCGATAAATCGGTGATAAGTGCATCTATACCTTAAACTGCATCCAAAGGCTCCAGATGCAACCAAATAGACAGTCTATACTCCAAAGAGCACACATACTTTGGGCAGCCTCCCTTGAGGGGCGATTTTATTTAGATATCCAAACTTAATTGAAACTCTAAAAAATTTTCATGGAAAGTGGTTGCCCAACATAGTAGAATAATTTGAAGCAGTACCCATAACTAGGGGGATCAACCCGCCAACCAAGACATCAAGATTGTAGGTGTACAACCAGCTTGAAAGAAAGAGTTTGACCAGCAACACAACTCTAGAAACTTAAATCAAACACACCAAAAAACAATGCCATGAACACTACAAAAAAATTACCATAAATATGTGTTCAAATAGCCATAAAAAATCCATGAGAATTCATCTTTTTGAAAATCTGAATCACCAAAGCTATGTAAAATTCAATGTATTTCCTGAATGAAAAATACCAAATCTAGCTAGGATGGATCTCGCACCTTCAAAAGCTAGCAAATTCAAGAGGGTTTTCATGCTTAGCAACATGCATAAGGAATTTATCTGTTCGTTCTAGTAGCATTTTGTTATGTGTACAAACTCTATATGAAGAAATAAGAATCCAAGCTCCAATTTATAGAGGTTGGAGGGCGGGCACTTTTAAAAAGTTCAAATATTTGATTTCCTTCAAAAAGCTCTCAATAAGGTTTTAAGAATAACTTATGTTATATTTCTCCCATGACCTAGGCATATAAGATAATGTTTTACTTATTTAAAACTTAACAACCACAAATAAAAGTAATCACACAAGATCCAATAATAAGAAAACAAGATTAATGTGGAAATGTGTTTGGGGAAAAACCACGTTGAAAGACTTCTTGGATCGACTTTTTGAATCTAACCATAAAATAAAATTCTCTTACAAAGCTTTTGTAGGCACCAACGCACTGGAGATGTAATGTCCCCTCCTTAGGCAGGATAGTGACAGATGGGCTTGTTTTATCATTTGGTTACCGTAGGCCAAAAGATTGTGAAGGGGACCCTTTCAGGAGCTTGTGACGACACATAGGGCTTAGAGAGCCAGTTTGACCAACCTTGGGTAGGGGGACCCTTTCAGGGGCTTGTGACGACATATCAGGGCTTAGAGAGCCAGTTTGACCAACCTTGGGCAGTCTCCTAGATTTTAGGAGGAATCCTTGTTTTTTCAGGATGAACTGGAGTTAGCAGGGACACAACAGAAGACCTTCGAGATCATCCTGGACAGTTTTGGCATAATTCCTTTTTTTTAGGAGAGTTCCTAAATTTTAGGAAGGAACTGTCAGTTAGCTCACAGTGGTCAGACAACATTAGTGGACAGGGGCCATCAGACATAATTCAAATCAGAGTCTAGATGAGCGAGCTAGAAATAATTTGGGGAATAATTTAAATATTTCCTATGGCTTAATTAAATAATAATAAAAAGTGATTATTATAATCACTTTCGAATATAATAATATATTATAATAAGTTGTTGGCTTGACACCATTCCCTAGGCACATAACTTATATTATAACTTAAAAAGGGGAGTTTGGGCTATGGATATGATCCCCTCATGAAGTTTGAATCCCTAGGAGGATTAAATAAGATAAAACATTATTTTATGATTACAAGCGTGAATAAAAACCCCTAATTTCGAAATTGCATTTGGAGGGAAAAATGAAAATGAATAAAGAAGTTGGAGAGCCATTTTTCATATCTAGAAATCAATTTTTACACCAACAATACTGTGGAGAGCTCTCTGAAGGGGTTTTTCAGCTGATTTGTTTCTGAGAACGAAAACTCTCAGAGATTTGGAAGCCTGCAGGTGTGTGAGATGACCCAAGGGTTCCTACAGGCAAAGTTCTACAGGCAGGATTTTCATATATGGCCCAATTTGTGAGTAAATTGTTCAAATTTGAGTGTGGAAGGGACAACTCTTAAGTCAAATTCTTGCAGATCAGAGTTTAATAGGGCATCTTTATCATTTTTAATGCACTAGCTGGGCCGTACAACCTTGAGCCAATTCCTGGAGTCTACCAGCTTGGCGTCTGATATTCCTTGGGCAGATTTTTGTATAATTTCCTAAATGCGGTAGTAGATCAAGATCGACTCAGGGGGCTGCAGTAGAAATCAGTAATTTGTAGAGTTCTTCTTGACTGATATAATCAACTGCATAGCACCAGCTGGGCGTGGGAGACTAGTGCCTGTCAATTTGTACCAAAATACAAGGGTTTAACAGTGCCAGCAGTCAGCTTTGTATCTATTAGCAGCAGGCGGCTAGACAGATCAGGAGAAATCAGGTTGTAAACATTACAGGACATTAGCATCAAACAAACTGGTACGGTTGCCTGCATTGTTTTGGAATTTTGAAAATAAAAATCAGTATTGAATAATTAATCTCGTATTGAATTTAGTGGCAGTAGTTGGAGTTGGTTTCAATTGCTATGATTGTTATTTCAAGCATTGTTTATATTTTCAGTATTGTAAACAATAAATATTAAAACACAAAAAAATAAAAAATGAACTTCAAAAAACACAAAAAAACCACAAAACCACAAAAATATAAAAAAAATCAGAATTACCTGCAAAAATCAGATTTGGTTAAACAACAATCTGTGGTTCCTCACTACAGGAGACATGAATCCCTGCTACTAAGCACTAACTTAGCAAGAGACAGATTTCTTCTATTAGGAGACAACTTCCAAAAGAGAAAAACTTTTGCCTTCTAGAATGTTGCTTCTTCAAAGCACAATAATTGTGTGAATCTCCTTTATAAAATCTGCTTCATATCTGCTTGTAGATTTGCTCCAATTCTTCTTTAAATCTGCTTCAATTCTTCTTGTAGATCTTCTCCAAATCTTTTTTAAGTAGGAAGATGTTTCTTTAATTTCTTTCTTACTTTTCTTCCACTTCGTCTATTATTTATAGCCCTATCATGCCTCTTCACCCAAGGGGGGTTGACTTCTCCAAGAGATTGGCCAACAACTATTAAAACAATAAATTTATTTTTCTTACCCTATGAGAGGCAATCATGCCAGGAGGGTCAACTCAAATCAAGGAGTCCTCGGATAATCATTTTAATTTTATTTCAATTTCTTAAGTGTGTGCCAAGATAAATGAGGCCAGCCAGAAAATTAATCTTTCGTCTTCAATGGCAATATCTCCTTTGACAACAATTATAATGAAATTTCCAACAAGGTAGATGATAATCTTTTTTGATTCTTCAAGACTTTGTGACATATTTGCTCTTGAATCATGATCCTCTTCATATTTTTGTAGCTACAATTTTTGTTTCAAATTTCTTTTCTTAAGATTCTTGATTTCAGTTAAGGCACAACTGAGTTCTTCGATATTTAATTCTCCATCCATTTCGACGCTTTCTTCTTCTAAATTCATATTTTCTTTTCTTTTGTCTTCATTTTCTAAGGCATCACTCTTTGCTTCTATTGCCATTAAGTTAATTTCTTCTCTATCACTATTAGAGACACTTTCATTATTCTCATCAGATGAGCTACTATCTTCTTTGGAATAGAGGCTTCTCTTGTGCTTACGGAAGTTCTTTTTTTCATGTTTGCCTCGTTTGTGCCTCTTTCTATATTGATGATGTTTGCTTCCCTTTTCAATGTTATGGTCATCTTCATTGTCACTACTATAATCTTCTACATATGGACACATAGCTGCACAATGTCCTACTTTTACACATTTAAAGCATTCAAAGGATAACTTTTTATTTGTGGGATTCTTTCTTAAGCTTTCTCACAAACTGCATTTCCTTTGCATTTAATTGATTGTCGGAGCTATCACTTGATTTGAGCTCTTTACTCTTCATCTTCTTTCAAGCTCTGATTGCCACCTTTCTTTGATGACCTCTCCTTTTAATTCTTCATTTCGTATGTCGTGAGGATCCCATGCAATTCATCCATTATTAGCGAATCTAGATGCTTAATTTCTTCCATGGTGGAAATTTTTGCATCAAATCTGAAGGGGAGAAATCTTTACGCCTTTTGCACAATAAAAAAAACTTCAATCTTTTCACCAAGTCCTTGTATGGTGTTGATGATTTCGATGATACGAATGAGATAGGCTGCAATATTTTCTTCATTTTTCATTTTGAAACTTTCAAATTGTCTTCTGTGGATTTGGAACTTGGCCTTCTTAACTTTGTCATCACCTTCATATATATTTTTTAAGTCTTATCCAAAATTTCTTTTGTTGAGTCACAATTTGTTACAATAGGTCACACAAGATAATAGTCATAGCCTTTGCATTGTTTTTGCTAGCCTTTTTTCTAGTTGGATCCATTGGTGGAGATGATGGAGCTACATAGTCATTCACTATTGATTGCCAATTATTAGAGCCAAGAGCCATCATATAAGTTCGCATTTTTATGCTCTAGAATGCATAGTTTGTTATGTCAAACAATGGAGCTCTATTTGAGTAGAAATCTTCTTGACTAGCCATGTGTCCTCTCGAGATCTATCTTCTAAGAGTTAGACTATTCTTGAAAGAACTTGCTCTGATTCCAATTGATGAGCACACACTTATACTGGGGGTGGGCGGAGAAGGAGAGGTGAATTAGTTTAAGACAAACTTTTACTTATTTAAAATTTAACAATCACTATAATAACAAAAACATAAGATTCACATAAATTAAGAGCACAAGATTTATGTGGAAACCCTTTCAGAAGAAAACCACAAAGAACTATTTGGATCTATTGTCCAAATCCAGCTGCAACAAAAGTATAATGATCTTACATTATGTGCATGCACCAACCCCCTAGTGTGATGTTTCGTTTCAGATTTTGCACTTCACAAGCTCGACTTCCACTGTACGACACCTTCACCCCACAAGACTTCCATCGTACAACCCTTCACTTCCACTACATGATGCCATACTCCACCCATATGGAACTACCACCGCACGGTCATCTTCCACCCGTACGGCTCTAGTCCACATTGTACGACACTTGGCACTTGGCACTTAGCACTCGACACTTGGTGCTTGGCACTTGGCACCCTTCGACACACTTTAGCAGGTGGCATCCTTTGGTACTCTTAATTGATATGAGTCAACTGTAAGGTTCACCGATGCCAAATATATATTTGATGAATAAATTCTAACACAGGGCACTCACCAACAATCAAAATGAATTGCAAAGACAAGAGAATTTGTATTTTCAAAATATATATCTCAGATTACATCAGATTGGTCTTCAAATGAAGACTTCATAGATTCGGATCAACGGACAGAATAGGGTGAGGAGTTTCTCCCACCGAAACTGCAAATATAGAATAGGGAGGATCTTGCACCTCCAAAACTGCAACAGTACAAAAATCCAACTAGAATTCGCAAATACAAGGAAAACATCAAATTCACCATGCCTACCTACAATGCCAACATGGCCTAATAAAGGGCTCCGGGAAGTTTCTCGAAGGGTTACAAATAGGCCGACATACTTTATTTATTATTTTATTACTTGGGCCACCTTTTATGTAATGACTCTGTCTATGTCTGCACTGAAAGATGACTGTAAAATTCTGACTTAGGAAATAAAAATGGCTTTGTTTATTCTTTCTTTTAAACTTCCTCGATGCAGTTTCGTGTTGGGAGTTAGAGATTTTCACAACAATAATAAAACCAATGAATAGCACCCAATACGATATTCTAAAATGACAAGATTATTGTTTTCTAATAAAATCTGTATTCTACAATATCACATAAGTCACCTATATTCCTTGTTTTTGGATCCTTAACACATGGAATAGTCTTATTCAAAAGATGACGCCTTAGCATTACATAACCTTCCACCATATAAAACAATTGATATTTAATACACAACACAATGAGATAAATATGATAACATCGGGCTACCTGGTTGACGCCATACTGGCTACGGTGAGGATGGAAAATATTGCTGGCAATGGCGGTATTAACCTCCTCTGCTATCGCACTAGATGTAGCATTTCTCATAATGAGTGGCAGCTATTCTTGATGCCCCACGATGGTTTCCAGCAGGTAACACAGCTAACTGAATGGTGCATTTACTGAACCGCGCGGATTGCAGACTAGTTCACCACGGCCCTGGCTGTAGTCACCCGGCCTGAATGCTCCACACAGTCATGTTGCCCAAACACCACGACACACCCCCCCGTGCTGTTCCACACTTCAGAGTCTCTTCACACGGTTGGAAAGATACTATACTCGCGCCTGACAAACCCAAACTCCTTCCGCGAGCTGAGAGTTGCTAACACGGGCTGGACTTCCCTTAGCACTGTCGTTCTCACACAATCATCTACGGGATAAGAATGTAGTTGTCTGCTCTAATCTCGGTCGCCTCTTAAGGGAGTTCCAGTTATTTTGAATCACACTGAGATTTATTAACTGAATGTGTATGCAAGCTTCAAATTGACTTACAAGTAAATGATCTTTCGAAGCGCTGTACAAGAACTGTTTGTTTCCTTAATGCCTCTGTTATTAAGCTCACATATGAAATCTGAAAAGGGTTTCCGTCCTTAAGAAAATATGACTAGTCACAAGTGCAACCAGAATTTTATATTATTTTCCATTGTGCTTTTCCCAAGACAACTTGTTTCTTTTATAACCTCGAAGTGAGGGAAAACTCCAAAACGCAAGCAATATGAGATAAAGTGCCCACTTAAGTTACTTTAAGTGACTTAAGTCACTTTTATAAAATAAAGTAACTTAAAGTCATAAAGTGACTTTATAAAATCTTTTCATAAAGTAAAGTGACTTTACTTTATAAAATAGGCCCAAATATTAAAAGCTCGCCCACTGAAGCTTGTGACTGGCTGACATCCTCAGAAAGAAGCCTTTAGCATATCTGGATGGGGGAGATAGACTAAACTGGCGCGAAACTGGCCTACTGCGGGATTGGGGACATTACATTTTATTAATTAATTGAAGGTCCTTTATAATATTATTTAAATTTTGGGACCACTAAATTAATTTAATTTAAGTCGCTTTATTAAAAATTTGGAGACATCACAAATCCTCTCCGCCCAAAGATTGCTTTCCCTCAAGCAATTCATCGTTAGGATCCGACTGAAGCCAATCATTAGGATCCGACTGAAGCTAGTCATTAGGATCCGACTGAAGCCAATCATCAAACACATCCATGCTATCATGCCAATCAATCTCTTGCCAAAAATGATGGTCTGGAATCTCAAAGCTCAGGCGCAACTGGTTCTGCCCATGAAGAAGCCACTCACATGAAGAGGTTGCAATCATGCACGCCTCATGCCCAACCAAAGGGTAAACTCCATATTCAACCAACTGTAGAGATTGCTCTTGCAAGGGATCATCAATAGAGTTTGCATCTCCATGAGGCTGATCAACCACTCGCAGAGCTTGCTCATTTGAAGGATCACTGATAGAGCCTGCATTTCCATCAAGTTGATCAACGAGTAATTTGTGCAAGCATCTTCTTCGCCTTTGCGACTGTCTTTAAAGTTTAGATGTTCCCCACCTGAAGGGACAACTGTTGATTCTTGCTTGTCCATATCCTCCTGTTGCTGAAGTGGATATGTGAGCATGTCTTTATCCTCTTTAGGATTTAAAATGTCATGCAACGCATTGTCAATCTTCTGCTTCAGATTATTGTTGTAGACTCTTAATACCCTCGGAGGATGGATACTTCATTCACAATTCTATGTAGTCCTTGAGAGATATGTCTGTCTGCCATCCACCCTCAATCCAATCCTGTTTGAATTGCTTCAAGAACTTTGCCAAAGAGGGTTGTTCTTGGATCCTAGGAGGGAAAGTTTGCATCATTGGCCTAGTATTGGACTAATGTGTGTGTGACATGTCACCTGTCATAGTCTCACCAATCTGCTTTTGTCCTCTTGGTAGAGTCTGGCAAAGTTGTTGACTTCTTAGCTTCCTCAGCAAGACTATCATATCCACATATTTGTCTTCCAATCCATCGACTGGCTGGCAGAATCACTAGCTCTGATACCACTTTGATGTTCTGTTTCAGATTCGGCACTTCACAAGTTCGAGTTTCACCGTACGACACCTTCACCCCACAAAACTTCCACTGTACAACCCTTCACTTCCACTGCACCGTGCCACACTACCCGTATGGCCAGTACGACAACTCCACCCGTACGGAATTACCACCGCACTGTTAGTTTCCACCTGTACATCTCCACTCCACACCATACGACACCTGGCACTCGGCACTTGGCACTTGGCACTTGGCACTTCTGGCGCTTGGCACCCTTCGGCACTCTTAATTGATATGAGTCAATTGTATGGTTCACAAATGCCAAATGTATATTTGATGAATAAATTCTAACACAGGGCACTCACCAACAACCAAAATGAATTGCAAAGACGAGAATTTGTATTTTCAGAATATATATATCTTAGATTACATCAGATTGGTCTTCAAATGAAGACTTCATAGATTCGGATAAACGGGCAGAATAGGGTGAGGAGTTACTCCCACCGAAACTGCAAATACAAAATAGGGAGGTCTTGCACCTCCGAAACTGCAACAATACAAAACTCCAACTGGAATTCACAAATACAAGGAAAACATCAAATTCACCATGCCTACCTACAATGCCAATACGTCCTTATAAAGGGCTCGGGGAAGTTTCCCGAAGGGTTACAAATAGGCCGACATACTTTATTTATTATTTTATTACTTGGGCCCCCTTTTATTAATTAATTAAAGGTCCTTTATAATATTATTTAAATTTTGGGACCACCTAATTAATTTAGTTAAGTCGCTTTATTAAAAATTTCGGGACATCACAACTAGTGACACCAATCTCTTCTTTATGGAGGCACCGACCTCTTCAACAAAATTTCACCTTCTGGATGTTGCTTCTTCTACAAATGATGAACATGTTTTCTCATGCACAAACTTGCCCACATCTCTTCTCCTTTGTGTACCACTACATGCCTTTTTAAAATGAATTCAACCTCTTTTAATTAATCATAGTAATTATATCAAGGCATAATATTGTTCCGTGGGTTGGGAATAATAATGAAAACCATTATAATAACATTCCATGAGTTGGCTTCCAAATACATCTCTTTCAAAATAATAAAACTCCATTAGTCAGCTTCCAATTACACCTCTTTCAAAATAATAAAATTTCATGAGTCGACCTCCAAACAATCTTCGAAACTTTGACATCAACAACCTTTGTCATCAATGACAATATTTCCAACAGTCTCACTTTGACATCAATGACCATATTTTCAACAATCTCCCTTCTTGAGCAAAAGACACTTTGACATTAGTGACAACATTTCCAACATATTTCTCAATAACATTGTTTCTTAGTCAAGTCTCCTATTGTGTCTTTGTTTCCACCTTGTGCATGCATGTCATCTAGAGTTTAGATATAGCTTTACTTTTTATTTTACAAATCAAATCTAGTTTCTACTGTGCCTAAGAATGTCTATACTTCCACTTAGGAACAAAGGATGGAATGCTATCAAGGGTTGAGGAGTTTACCTCTTTAGCAGTAAATCACTTATTGTGTTTCCATCATTTCTTTTTTTATATCTGTATTATTTATAACTTACAATCTTGTACCAATTATGCGACTCCATTTCTTGAGGAAACCAATCATTCAGGTTTGTGGACTACTCTATGCTTCAATTTGTACATTTATGTTTTCGAGGCCAATTGTAACTTCGATTGAATTTCTATATCTTTTATGTTTTTGTCATTGAGCATTGGCTAGGAGTATGTTGGTAAATGCAAACTGACCAGGTTGGAGACTATTCTATTGAATATGGTTTTAAGTTTATATATCCCTTTCAATAAAGGTATATTGTTCATAAGAACATTATATTCCATGGAAACACTTAAAATCAATTCTCATGTGGAATATTAACTCAAATCTAATGTTGTGTATTAAGCTTCTATAATTTCTATGATGAATGATTTATTAGTGTTATGATATGAATATTTGAAATTTCTCTAAATGTTTTCAAAAAGTCCTATTTTTCAATAGTCGTTCCTTGTAGTTCCCTAAAAGGTGGCCAAAAAGTACCCCCATACTGGAAACACGTCTTGCCATCCCCATTCCTTAAAGTTGGAGGAGCATAGCTTTTCAGAGTTAGAAAATTATTTATGAGCTACATGGGTGGGGAAGAGGTGAAAGCTCTTGACTTTAATTGGAGAAGTGGGCACTCTTACTATTGATATGGAGCCTCCTGCTTTTTTGCTTCATCGAGATTTTCATTGTTTTTATCTTTATCACTTGAGCCATATCTTCATCTTATATCTATTTTACATAAGCTCATTTTGTGACCGCACTAGTCTCTTCTTGGATCTTTGTCTTAGCTTCCTGACCTTGTGTCATTAGTACATCTAGCCTTTGTTTTAAACCATTTGCCTACAATTGTGTTACTCATTCTTTTTGTTTTCAAATAGGGTTGGATCAACTTCTTCCAATGAGTTTTTTTCTCATCTTCTCCTCTATCTTTGCTCCTTTCTCCCTTTCTTCTTAAAAGAGGAGGTGAGTTGCTTTGGAAAATTTTCTATTATGCTATCCACGGTAGCGGAGGAAGCTACAATATATTTGATTATTGCTTCAATTATTACTTAATTTTTTTGGCTCACTTGAGTGTACATTTGTTATACCAAGGCCTCAGTGTGCTATTAATACTTGTCTATTTTTTTGGCTCACTTGAGTGTACATTTGGATCAACCTCCATTAATTTTTTTTTTGTTTCTTGTTCCTGTGGTGGTTGTGGTTTTGGTGGTGGTTGGTTGCTAGCTTGTCTTTTATTTGTTGCATTTTTCCCTTTCCCTTTCTATTGTTGTTTTGTAGGTTCCTTCTCAGATTCTATGTCTAATGCTACGAAATGTTTTACTTTCCAAGCCAATTTTTTAGGCATCCAAGAGGCATTTGGTAATGGCCAATGTAATCAAATGCCATCTTAGATGATAAGTGACCTACACAAACCTCCCATGCAATGTCCAAACCGCTAAGAAAACTTTTACTAGTGTTTCTTTGAGTTTTTGGGATGATAGTGTGATGGCTGCTCAAATAATTTAACAAACCAACACAGTGAAAACTAAGCATGAGTTGTCTGGGCAATCAACAATGTGATCTCCTTGGCCTTGGCACCTTCATGTTTTGCATGCTACCAAGTGGGTTGTGCCCTTGCTAACACCATCCTACAAAGGGATAGCTAGACTTTTAACGAATTGTCTTCCAAAATCTGCGTCTACATTTGGTGCTTGCTTGCTCCTTGCCATGCCATATGCTGCTTGGTCGATGTGTCTGCATTCTCTAATATATAGCTTTAGCCCTTATTATTTAGTTTGCTAAATGATTAGCCACTAGCTCCCAATCATTGAAGAACCGTCAACTTTAAAGGTGAATTTGAAGGATAAAATGGAAGAGTTTCCCGAGAAGAAAAATGGACAGTTCTAACTTTTGCACAAGGAATCAAATAATGCAAAGGAGGTCTTAGAAATGGCATGCTTGGATAGGCTTTCTTTTAGAAACTCTACTTCTCCTATATGGACAAAAAAATTATGTCAGAGAACTCAACCAAACCACTCACTTCACTTAATTTATTTTACTAGCTTCAAAATCTACAAGGATTTAAAATTGTAGACAAAAATTGTCATTTGTCCATGGTATAATTGGGTAACTTCTCTTATTTTTCTATTGCTAATCATTTACAAATATTTTTCTCATATGGGCATCAACATGAGACCAATACAAGGTCTTGTGGGCACAACCATGAGACTAATACACAATCTTTTTGAGAAGCCACACTAAAAGCCACCTTTGAAAGACCAAGAGTCACAACTTAAAGATCCATTTATTTAAAAACCACCTCCACAATAGAAGCAATTATGGAAGACCAAGAGTCAAAACCTAGGATTCCGTATTAGATGTTCCTTTGGGACTTGAACTTGGGGCTTCATATTGAGAACTCAATGCTTTAACTAAATAAGCTCAATCCATTGGACATCTCTTCTCTTTAAAAAAATCAACCTTAATAAAGGATAACATATGACCCAACCCTGAGTGACATATGGATGCTTCTTCATGCTCCTTCTCTGCAGTAATAGGACTATTTATGCACCTATCAGTATGTTACATAAGGAGAGATTGACCGACTAAGGTTCTAGCCCCACTAGGCATAGTGCAAGTTATACATGACCAAAAGGTATTCCACAATCAAGGGTAACTCAAATGGACCTTAAACAATGTATCTAAACATTTCTTATTGATATTAGTAAAAGCTACTTGAATCCTAATCAATCAAAGGAGAAAGTTAAGATCTTTAACCTTTGTGATGGCCTCAAATGTCATGAATGACATTTATAGCTAGTTCTTGTGTTCTTTATTTGTTTTCCCAATTAGAAGGGCAAGGAGACCCATTTCAAGCCTGAATTGACCAATTAAAAGGACCATCTTTATTCAAATTTTAAAGCACTAGGGACAATTGGAAATTTGTTGATGTCTCTTAAGCCAAATAGGTTAAAAGGCTGCCGAACCTTCAATGTAACATGTTCAAATGACTCTCAAGATGATTTAAAGATAAGAGATTCCATGATAAGTTGGCAAATTGTGACATTATGATGATAGTTGACTCTAGGTATACTGCAAATATATTACATATTTTTCAAGCCTAGTTGTCTTATATCAGACAAGTGTTAATAGCACACTGAGGCCTTGGTATACCCGATATATAAACTAAAATTATGTATAGAATTTGTAGAAAATCTTGTAACTATTGAAGTTCTGGTAAAACATTTTGAGTAAAAGGTACAAACTGGATCTTGAATATCACCAATGGCCTAGCATGCCGTGACGGATGACATGAAAACGCTGAGGAAGGTAGAGTATCACATAGAACTATTGTTCAAAAAGATGTTGAAGTGACTGATATGCTGGAATATTCATCCTAGATGTTAGCCTAAAACTTTACTTTTTGTTCATCATTAATATCTTGAAAGCAATGTTGCATGGACACGGACATGGATACCAATATGGATACAGTATCAAATACGGATACAGCCAGTTTTTAAGACCCCCATTATGGATATGGCTGGGTACAACATTAATAAAAAAACACATACACATATTTAACACAATTTTCTAATTTATTAGAGGAAATTTTCATTACTTCAAATACAATAGACACATAAATAATTATAAGTTAATTTAACATTTTACAATATGCAAAAATAGTAGAGTTGCATTGGAAGATAACCAAAAAAAAAGGGTTGCTGAAATACAGAAGCATTTCATTTGTCTTTCTCATTTGTTGTAGGTTTTGTTTATACCATTTTTTTTTGTTTAAAATGCATGAATGAAATGTTTTTAAAATTAAACTTGGGAAAATTGATGTCAAATTTAAAAAAAATCAAATCGCATAGTATTCAGCACAGTTGGAAAATCAAGGTTTTTTGGGCACACATGGGTACAGTATCCGATGCGTATCTGGGCCATATTGGACATGTATCCAAATCTTCAAATTGGCTATGGTGATATGTGCGCCTGAGGAGGCGAGAGGAGTTTCCGGCAACTCTGCTTGAAAGTGATTAGAATTTGGAAGCAGGAATTTACCTAGTATATTTTGCCTTTATTTCTACAAAATATGCTCCCTTGGAATGAAATTGGTGTAAAATACTCAAAGTAATGATCAGTTTTGTAATTGGAAGGAATTGATGGTTAGAAACAATATTGGCATGAAAATGAAGGTCACAATTTCTCAATTTTTTTAATTTGTGTGTCATACTCATAATATCTCTGTTTTCTTAAAGTCAACTGTTTCGCTGAGAAGCACATTAAGGGATTGATAACAAATGGTCTCAAGTAATTGTATATGCATGAATTTTATCACAAATTTTTTTCCATTGAAATGATGAGAAAAATTGGTTGATATTTTCCTGCTTTAACCTTCCAGGCTGCTACGTTTTTAAAAGTAAATAATTGGTAATTGCTTTTATTGCCAGGAAGTACTTTAGTTAGCACTATGATCTTTTTTTAAAGTTAAATTAAGAATTTGTGAATTAGTAATTAAATCTCCTGAAGAGGGAAGACCATAAGGAGAAGGGGGGCCCTGAGACATTGATCTGGTCAGATTAACGCTAGGAAAATCATGTACATAATGTGGCGAAATTCCATGGCAACTTTTTAGACCCTTTAATCTGCATAAATAATTGGCTTGAGGTTTGAAGTGATATTTTATCATTTTCTTTAACTCTTCATTTTCCATTTTGCTGTGTAATACAAATAATGAATTTTTACTTGAAACAGACTTCCCAAAAGCAATACCGTTTGAATTGTTTAATGATTCTGTAAACTTTTCACATTGTATGGCGTTGATTTTCATCATATTATCTGTATTTCTTGCAAATAAATGTCCAAAAAATGACCACATGGATGCTTTAGATCCATGTAGATTTACATTAAACTTTCCGTAGGTCTATTACATTTCATAGAACAAAGATATTTTATTAATGTTATTCACTATGTTTTAAAGAATATTTACTCGTTTTTACTTTCTTACACAATTGGACAAGCTTAATGTAGGATTTTATATTATACTGAAAAAGAATATTTCATATAGAAATGATCATTTTATCTGGTGTAAGGGTTAACCTTTTCAACACATTTTCTTTCAGGAGAGAGAGTTGATGGCCCAGTACATCTTGATACAGTTCCTGAACATCTTCATTTTCACCCTTCCAGTCCATCACCATTGTCCAATAATGCAGTAGCTAATTCACAAGGATTTTTACAAGAAATGGATGCTTCTGCTGGTCAATTTTGTGAAAGAGACAGATCATGGGCAAAGCACAAATCAACATCTAGTGAAGTTCCAATGCACAAGAACTTAGAAATAGCCCTGCAAGATAAAGATTCAGAAGGAATTTTCCATGAAGTAAATCCTTGTGGTGTTCATTTTTGTCAAGGAGATGAAGCATTACCAACACAGAAATCCCCATCGAGTGAAGTTCCCGATACACAATTTGTGTCAACACGGAATAAGAAATGGATGTCAAATGTTTCAAGTTATAGTACCACCTCTTTGCATTGTCCTCTTTACAAAACAGGTTTTGTATCAGTGAGTCCCAATGGGAGAGTCATAATTTCATCTCCACCAATTCTTCCTATTTTAAATACGCCTTTAAGTTTTGTTTCTTTCCTGAGTCGAAATATCCGTACAGAGCCATCATCTGGACAGCCAATTTCTTCTCCCATGAAGATGGGTCCTCCGGAACAGATTGAAGTTAACGAGAACCCTAGTTTGTCAATAGAAGAGAAACCTTCTTGGAAAGCGTTACAATTCACCACTCACTTGAATCTTATAATGACACTTGATTCACCAGAAAAGGTGAAGGTCAGTGCTTCTGATGATAATCTTGTTAATATGATTGATTCTATTCAACAGATCAAGTCTAGTGTGCCGCCTAGTTGTCAGAGGAAAAATACTTCTGATGCAGGAGATGGAGAACCTCAAACTCCACCTTGCACTAGTAAATTATGGGGAGCTCCTGAAGAGGTGGTGCTTGCAACACCTGACAGCTGTTATTCAAAATCTCCATATGATTTCGAGGAAAGCATTTTGCCACCTGTATCTACTGCTAATGCTAGTTACCGTGACCTCAGCCCTTACTTGACAGATCTGGCTGAGAAGGGTATGGTTCCTGAGTCTCCCATTCTTGCATTCTCCAAGGATGGCCATGTGGCAACAAATTCTGTACAGCAAGCAATATCTGATTCTGTGAATGAAAACTCTAAGTCCCCTTCCTTTAGAATTGTAGCATCTTTGGGGGAAGAACCAATCACATATTTGCGCAAGAAGGTAATCACCGGCCACACTATTGCTACTGGTAGAGAAGTCTGTACAAGTCCTGAAGACAGTAAATTTGCTGCGCCTACTCATGTTTTTCCAGCGATTTTCATGAAAGGCAACATGAATATTTTGCATGATAATGCAGAACAGTTGAATTTTGAGTGTCTCAAAATTTCAGAATCTAGTGCAATGAAAGGACAGTCTACACCACTGGTTAACTGTAAAAGTGGTAGTTGTAGTGAAGATTGGAATCTGAGTAGTGCTGATGCAAAATCAGTTCAAAAGCCGCAAAAATTTAAACGCTTATGCAAGTACAAAGAGCACAGTGAGGCTCAAATTTCTGCATGTCCATCGAAGGTTCCTCCTATAAGAAATAAGAAACTTGATATTACCAGTGGTGTGCTATCCGGGAACTCAAAACATTCCAAAGGTTTTTACTTGTTTTTTAATTGCCTTATTTTTTTACCATCTTCTCCTTTCCAGATTTCATTTAAAGTTTGACGAAATCATATTATTGGATTTTTTAAAATACAACTTTTTAGTTTGTATATTTCAGGCGATCAACAATCAAAAATCTCTGTCCAGTATTTCATTGATGAGGAAGCAGAGTAAGATAATGACTCTGATCTAGTCCCTAGCCTCCAAACACAACTTACAGTTTACTTTCAATTATGTCTTCTTGACTTAATGCAGAGAAAATTTATTTTTAATAACATTTTATGTAACGATGAAGGAACACTAATTGGATATATTTCTTTGCAGGGTGTCTTCTGATGAGAAGGTATCCACAGATGAGGATGATAACAATGACAGCAATGATGAAGTGTCGGAATCAGACAGCTTTATAGATGACAGATTAGATTTCACAGCAGCACTGCCAACCCAGGCAGAGGGTGGCCAGCTTGATATGATGGCAGTGTACAGGTATTTTTCTTCTACTTTGATTGCAAAACAAGCATTGTGTCTCTAGTGTATAAAGGAAGTGTTTCTTCTACGTTTGATACCTCAGCGCCTGTAATATGTGTTGCATATTTTGAGAGTGGCTAATCAAGCAAACATAATTGAGTTTCAGCTGGTTGGGATCTTTGTTGACAGGCGGTCATTGTTTACTCAATCACCAGCTGCGTTGCATCCGCGGGCCCATTTATGTTGGTCACGGGTCAATTCTGGAAAGGAAATATCGGATCATTCAGAAATGACTAATGCCTCTGCAGATACTTATGCTGGTTCTGATGCGATATCTATGGAAAACAAATCTTCACCAAGTCAGATGCAGGATGCAGGCATTAAAAACTCCTGCTCCAGTTTGCTGGGTTTTCAAAATGCAGCAGACGAATTAATATTTGAGCTTGACACCTGCTCGAAAAAGGAAGAATATAGTAATAGAGCCAGGAAAAGAAAGTTTAGTCTTCAGAAAGTTGATCCTACAGAAAAGTTGAATGAACTAGATAATCAAACATCGTCTACTGCAGTCAGAAACTTGAGAGAATATTTTACTATGTCCGCAAAGCAAAACACAGTCAGGGAGCCAATTGTTCGCACTTTTGATGATGATATTTTTGAGGGTCTTGACCTTGATGCTCTTGAGGCAGAAGCTGCTGAAATTTCACGTTCTAGATCAAATATGAATCTTGTGGCAGATGATTCCTCTTTGCGCAATACTGATACTCTAGATGTAATGTGCTCAATGAAGCTAGGTTCATTTTTGAATGGGGTTACAGATACCGAAGGGGCAAAGAGAACCTTAGTACAAGTATCTGATAAGCACAATTGTATCACTGTCGAAGGCAACAGGAATTATGGTTCCTCCACTAAAGCTCTCAAAGAAAGGAAGTTGGACACTGAGAATGATTTGAATATTGAGTTCTGTTCACCATCGTTTGACCTGGGCATATGATTGTTAGCCTATTTATGAGATTTGGGTATAAGGAGCGTAATGCTCTTCTCTAAAACTTTTTAAAGAAACTTTCTCCTATACTTAACTACTTTTAGTAATAACTATGAGCACCAACAAAGTCGGTTGCTATTTTTAGTAATGTTGTAGTTGGATTTGATGTTTATCATGACATTTGATATAGTTGAGAGTTATTAAACTAGCACTTGTATTAGAAAGGGATGCAAGGGCTGCGCCATAGAAAAGTATGTGTAAGTTAACATGCTAGAAAGTATATTGTATATAAAATTTTGTAATACAACTTTTAAATACATACAATATTGTCTAAACATTTGAAAAAAAATATAACATTGTAGTAAAAATTTGGAATACATACAATATTGTCTTGAAACCTGAAAATGATATGTACTACATATTTGCTTATAGTTAATTGAAGAAATATTTGTGACAATTTCAATTTGAAGAATTTGTAGTGGATGACTCCCTTTGCTTGTATGAAATGATTCAGAAAGATTTAAAGTAATATCGAACTCTAATGTAATTGTCATTACTAGCATGTCATATGATAATGTTGTTGTCCATGCTTCATAAACAACACTTAAAAGATGAGAAGTTTGGAATGAGGGTATTGATGGTCTGAACAAATATGTTTGGATGTTGTGCTAAAATAGGAATAAATAAAGCCTATAAGGATTTAATTAAAGTGATAAGCTAAGGCTTCCAAGAAAACATAGTTCATCAACACTGCAAGTGTCATCTAGTTTTTTCATATCTTCTTTGGAATTTATGTACTTCTACGTTTCTCTACTATTTAAATTCAACAATATTACTTGGTTTTGCAAATTTTCATTGTCATTCATGATTTATAATATCACCGTGTTTCATTATTCCATGGTATGGTATTGCTTCTAGTGTATGCTATACCTATGTTTACTATAAATATATGTGCATGTTGCTTATCATTTTCACATCTTCTAATTACATTTGGGTTTTATGTACCTTCCTCGTGTTTATATACCTACATCTTAAACAAGTAATATTATTATTTTCATTAGCATCATTATTTATTTATCAACTTTTCTATCCTGTAATTCCTAACATGACTTGTAACTAAACAATGTAGGGGTTCTTATGTTGTCTCTAATTCTTCTTTATGAATAAGGTTAGATAGTATCTTATTCTAGATAGAGACTCAACACCTTATCTAGATATAGTTATATTATTATACATCTCACACAACACAAAGTTTATCCCACCTCATTATCACACTATCGGTGGATTTTAGATTGTAACCTATATTTAATTAGTATTATCATTCCATAGATTTTTATAGGCTTTCTAGGATATTAATTTCACATTTCCAACCAAACATTCACTAGCAAGTCCTTTGCATGGAAAACAAAAGGAATCTTACTTTCGATGTATAGATGGAAATCTTGATTGCAAACAAATGCTCATGCTTGAATCTTCATCTGAAATGTTTGCATAAAATAAAATAAATCTTGTCAATGCTTTTAAACAAGCAATGGTTTATCCAATAAAAAATGTATAGGTGTACACACATGTATCACTGTATAAATAATTGAATCTTTTAAGCCTAAATTTTTTTAGCAATGCATTAATATTAAACAAAATTTTTAAAATACAATGTTATATGGTAGACAAAGCACTACTAATAAAACATAGTACAACAACATAATTTGACTACCAGACATTGTGAAGATGTGCAAAACATTTTTTGGTTTATCTTTTAAGCTATTTTTGGGGATAACATGTCGAAGTTAGTTGCAAAACATAACGTCACCAAAAATAGTGGTTGAATTGTAATTTTTTTCTATTTAAATGCGATTTATGACATCCTACTATCCATGACTACAAGGATGTAAGGTTTTTGGTTTGATTTCCCACAGTGTGATTGATTTGTAAGGATTGGAACATTCAAGAAATTACAATGATCGATCAACAAGCTATCAAATACAAATGCACCATTTGCATTCATTAACGTACAACTGAGATTTGAATCCATCACATTCAAGAAGATAATTAAAGATCAAATTGAGATGTCTTGAAGTTGTGGTGTGACAGCAATAGTGTACATTCAAAGACAACCCATTTTCAAAAATCTTAAGGATGTGACCATGCTTTACGTCACACGCTATAAATCTCAACCAATATTTATAATTAAAAAAACACATACCATCGGCCTAAGATATTACAAAGAAAAACTTAATACCATTCTCCTCTAACTAGCTACAAAATTAAATCATACCCCATGAGTTAAAAATGTGAATTTCGCATAGTTACATGATAAACAACAACATTTATCAGCAATTTTGACCCGCCCGTGCATCCACATTCACAATTGAACATATATGAATTTCACCGAACTAAACACTTCAACGCCACTATTTAATGGATATTTAACCTTACTGTACACACCCACTTACAAATAAATCAAACAAATCAAGAAATAATAAAAAAAACCCTAACTGAGATTGGGGCAAAAAGAAACAGTCACTTCCTTGTCAAGCGCTCCCTGAGATTTTGAAGCGCGTCTCTGAGAAAGTGATCTACCTGGTTTGTAACATTTCCCAAACCCTCATTTATCAGGAGATGATGAAGCCCTAGCATTCTCTTCTTGGAGGGACTTTCTAATGAATAGTTCATAAGGCACAACACATGTTGAAGATTTTGATAATGGGGTTGCAAGCTGAGTGGGTTGAACCATAGAGGAAACTTCATAGTTAAACACACTGAAGTTGGAGTGGTACTAGGATGGGTGATCTCACGGGAAGTCTTGGTGCTTTACCTCTGTGAACATCACCTAGATGCAATAAGTGCTAAGTGTTCCATTCATTATCATGAGAGATGGATTCTTGTGAACCACTACTCATGAAACATGGGCCACTGAGTTTGACTCAAATTACTACACAGTTGAATCCTGATAAAAATATTACAATAAAGTAGTCATCAAACAAAATTCTTTGCATAACTCAAATTTAAATACAACCACCATCTCAAAATACTATAAGAAATATAATTGTTTTGCTTAGATATGTAATGAAATATACAATATTATTATATTTTCATTTCCAAAACCTCAACTATATTAATACATTTATTTAACATGAAATTAATTTGTAGAAAATAAGGAAATGAAAAATTCAATGTTCTATTCAAATTTTTGAAGTCATCGGGAATACTTTCTACATTCTACATTAAGGATCATAAATTGATAATAAAAAAATTATGTTATCTTCATAAAGGATACTTGTCTACGCAAAGGGTACCTTACAATGTATATTGCATTCTTTGACTTTAGTTACATATCAAAGTTAAAAAAAAAAATTATTGTGTTTTCAAAATATGTCTTACACAATAAATGCAAGAACTTTTAATGAACCAAATATATGATTTTGCTTATTTACAATTGTTTCAAACCTGTAAACACAAAGAGCCATTCAAAACCAGGAATATGAAATCATTTAATTCACACAGCGCTGCAAATTTGTGAAATTCTCTACAGACTGAGCTACTCAGAAAAAATAACATATATTAAATCTACCATGCTTTGAAGTAGCCAAGAATTTTCCATAGAGTTCGATCCATGGGTCGTTCCATGGGACCTTTTAGGATTTCCAGCTCACTTGGTAGATCCAATCTCCGGTGGAAACTGTAATGGAGTGAGCTTATTTTGCAGGGGGTGGGTGTGCTCAGCGGCTATGGAGCAAGAGCGGCGTGGATTGGTGCCTAAGCTATTATTCGGAGGAACACAGGAGGGGAAACGTTGAAGGACTTATCACAGTAAATTTAAATCTCTTTCTTGCATTGAAAGATTTTTGCTATTCTTAACAAATCTACAAGTAATAAAAGTAAATATATTTACATCAACATACTCCCAGTTTGATCCATAATAGGAGCTTTGGAACAGAGTGAAGCCTATTCAAAAAATCATAGAGAATAGAGGAATTTTGGCAAATGATGTAGTTAACAGTGCTCTGGTGGACATGTATGCAAAGTGGGAAAGCATATACAGAGCCTGTGAATTGTTTGACAGAATGCCGCAAAGAAACTTTGTTCTCATGCACTACAATGATTGTAGGCTTTATATACAAATGGATTTGTTGAAAAGGCTTTAGATACATTCGAGAAAATGCAATTGGCCGGTGTAAAGCCAAATTCCACAACCTTTGCTAGCATCCTCTCCACTTGTGCCAAAATGGGAATTCTAGAATAAAGTATGGATATCCATCAAAACATAAACGATAGAGGAATTTTGACAGATGCTGCAGTTGGCACTTCCCTATAAGTAGTCATGTATGCAAAATATGAAAGCATAAGCAAAGAAAATGAGTAGTTTGATAAAATGCCTCAAAGATATGAGGTCACAGTATGGGTATTGTGCGACATGCATTTCAGAAAATGCGTCGCCATCTCCAAAATCGTCGGATTTGCGTGGAAAAAAAACACAGACATTTTCCCAGGTCATTTGCAGAAATATCAACAATGCGATTGAACATCTTTTTCGAGTAGGCCGCAGAATGATGCTTAGAAATATAAACTATCGGATTCTTGTGGTGGAGGCAAGATATTCGAAGCAATTGTTTTGGAAGTATCAGTTGTGAATTAAATATGATTTGATAATTCATCCAAAATTCGATTTGATACGGAGAACGAATTTTATCTGATTGCAGCTGTAGGTGTTGATTTTGACTTCTCTTTCCCATTTCCGCCAGCCAAGCTTATCGGGTTGAGATTCGAATGTCGCCTGATAACGAAGGCAGTTTACCGGTAGCTTAAAACTGGTCGAGGGCGTAGACAGGTTTTAGTGAAAACCCAATGCAATATAGCCTATTGGCTAATAATAATAAATTATGAGCCAATATTTTATTTTATTGTTTTAAGAAGGGATTATAGAGGCCAAATATTAAATCAAAAGTGATTTATTTTAATCGTCATTGGGAGATTAAAAAGGGGAGTGATTTTTGTAAAATGAAAGCAAAAACAATAATATCAAAATAATAAAGAAAAAACATTCTTTGAAAAATAGTAAAAAGAGCATTTCCAAAAAATAGCAAAAAAAATATTGTCAGAAACATATCAGAAAACTAGAGAAAATAGCTAGAAAAAAACATTCTAGCTCTCATTTAGGAAAGTTAAATATTATTTTTTGTTGATGCTTCTATTTATGAAGGAGATTGTTTCTTCTTGCTAGTGTGTGACAATGGAAACCCTCACAAGTGACATTCTCCACATTGTTCAGAGATACAATCTAGAGGATTTGGAGTGACTAATGTAGGAGTCACATTGAAGTTTGTTGATAATAATATACTTCAGTTTTCACCGATCTACATTGCATATTAGGAATTGTTTAGAGAAGATTAGAGTAGTCGGTTCACTCTTGTTTCTAATAGTTTCTTGTATAGCTAAGTGGGCTATCATTTTTGGGGTTTTGGAGGTTTCAGCTTCTTATTTGGGCGTTCAGAAGTTGGAAGGGTTGTCTTCACTCAACCGTTGCAATTTGGAGGTGATTAGTGCCATACTTAGGGTTTGATGACCCTCATTCTTCCTAGTTTATACTATTGTAGACCTTTCTCTATTCTAGCAAATGGGTGTCTTGAATTCTGTTATGTGGTCCTCAAAAATGAATTGAGCCATTGTTAATTTGGATTAATATTGTATTCTCAAGTCAGTAATTAAATCTAGAAAATTTCAGCCACTTGTATTCTATGTTTAAGTAATTTTTTGAGTTGTTTGTACCACTGCAAGTTACTATATTTTCTTGTACTTGTTTTGGCATCAAATTATTTCCAAAACATACATTGTTAAGTATTCAAATGAACTCCAAAAAACAAAAAAATCAAACCAATAGGGCTGCATATTACATGAACACAATTATTTAATATTGTTTTCTCAACTTATGGACAACTAGAATAAACTATTTAATGACTTACGAAGTGGACAAATGAGTAACCTTTGGACTTCTCCAATTGGGAGCATGGAAGAGGCAACACACGTCTTTTAACATTCTGTCATTTATTGCATTTAATGCAATGTTTATCTTGCAAGAATGGGTGCCCAAATTGGAGGTAAAGTATTGAAGTCAAAACCATTGCCTTTTCGAGTTTTGCAAAGGCATTCCAAGGTTGTGGTCATGAGGAATAAAGAGACTTCTTTGGACATCTTTATTGGCAGTTTTGAAGCTCTTGCCATTTTATAAATTCAATTTTTTTTAGTGTAGATTTGTGAGAAATAGTTGAATGTAAATTTCTCTAGAGAAACAAAGGATGGGTGGGAGGCATAATGAGGTTGTTCACATGTACACAGGTGTTGGTGTGTTAGAGACAAAGGAGAATGGAAGTGATTATATTGTAAGCACATTTAGTGTTGACAATGTAAACTTGACCTCTCTTTTGGGTGGAGTTTTTTCCCCACAAAGGTTTCTCCATGTAAACCATGTACTATGTGTTTATCTTATGTTATTGGCTTATGCCTCATTGTTGCTATCTTATACCGATGTTAATAATTTTTTATTGTTGTAATAATCTCACATAAGATAGCTTTATAAAGCATCATAAAGAAGAATCTAATCTTGGTTTCCCACATTAAGCCAATATAATTTTTAAATTTGCATATTCATTTCACATTTTCATGTTGTAGTTATCCAAGCGTTGTATCTCATTTTTTTTATTAGTTTATTGGATAGATATTGATATTCACTATTTTTGGTTTTGAAAATGTTTATTTCCCAACATTTGCTATCAGCTTAGGGGAACTGGTTTAGGGTATTTCTCTATTTTTCATTTCTTAGCTTGCGAAGCTTGTAGGAATCTATTAGAAGAAATTAAAGGTTGTTGAAAGGCTAATGAGGTTGCAATGAATATTTTGCGAGTTGATTTTATTTCACCAATTTGTGAGATTGGAAACCATTGATATCATCAATGTGATCTACATTGGCATTTGAAGCCCATGATTGTGGATCTACGTAGAGTTGGTTATGGTTTGGTAACCTTGAGCTCTTATTTGATAATATGTATGTATCCTCTTGATTTGTGGTTTTATCATTTACCTTTTGGTCGTGTGCAGTGAGTTGTTCATGCTAGATGAGATTTGACAACCTGGTTACATGGAGGGACAATATTTGTTTGGACTGTGCAATGGAGTGCTTATGTTGTGTGCATAGTTTTAGCCCATAATTACATGAAAGAAGTGGAAGATAAACTATTAGGCAGTTTATGAGTTTTGGAGCTTATGTGTTTCATATGTTTTAAGCTCGTAGACAACTTACCTTTCTTGTTGGGCTGTAATTTCTCCTGTTTTCAACTATTGGGTTTTGTAGATCTTTGCTTATTCCATTGTTTAGATGGCATGTATAATGTGAATGTCTAGATGTTTAAGTGGATTTTAGATTTATGCAAATGGTTTTGCATGTTTTATATGTTAACTAAAATATGTGGTATCCATATTTCTGATAAGATTGGATCCAGGGTGATTTGGGTGGAGACTGTTAGAGGTCTGCATGGCTACTTGGAATGTTCTTATTGATCTATGGTTACTCCTATGGATTTTGTTTAGCAAGTCATATCTAGCATTGGTTCTGGTGTTTGAGTCTTGGAAATCCACATGTTATATGCATTATTATCTATGTAATGCATGACATTGATGTGAGGTTGATTAAATCTTTCGGTTATTTTATACTAGAGCACTAATTATTTATTTCTTCTTTGAGATGTTGCATGTGTGGGATCTTGTAATTTGTCTGATGAGGATTCAATTTGGTAGGCCTTGTTGTTGGTCACCATTATTGCATTTGTATGTTTATTGCAATGAAAAAATGATTTTTGGGAGCACTTGATATAGTTCATCATTTGAATCTTACTCGTAGATTATAGTTCATAACTTTGGGAGCTCTTTGTTGAGTTATTTGATTGTGTTGGGGTCATTCAGGATCTTCAATTAGGAGATGGTTATCGCGATGCTTGGTTTAGTGAGCACTTTGGCAGGTGATGTGGATTCGTCATTTGATGATGGATGGTTATATTCATATGTTTGGAGATGGTGACATCTTGGCACCATGGAGGACTCTTGAGTATTTGGTGAGGTGGTTATCTTTGGTTTTGAATATTAGTCATTTTCTTAGAGCTTCATGATTTTGCGGGATTGTATTTGAAGTTACCCTAGATTGATTTGTAGAGGCTCATGGATACTAGGGAGACTTGGGTGAGGGAACGTGATCTCATATTTTTTGGGATCGTGTCGTGAAATGGTTATTTATTGATGATGATTTCAATAGAAAGACCAAGGATATTACACTTGGTTATGGATGTGAATCCATTATGGACCTGAAGAGAAGATTGTCATTTATTGTAAGCTTTAATTGCTTGGTGTAGTAAGAACATTATAATCATGTTTCCCACTCTTGATCTACTAGACGGGTGAATGATTTGATAGGTATTGTGTGCCTGGTTTTCAAATGCATTCTTTATTTTTGATCTTGTCTTGGCATGTGAATGAGCCTTAAATATAACAATTTTGAGGATTTGTTGAGAAAAGATGCATGGTTTTATAGATTACTATTCTTGTTGTTTGTCTTCAGCTAGGGATCTTGTTCTAAACTTATTTGGAGAAGTATAAGAAATGGTTTGTGGCTTTGGGCTTATTCTCTTTGTTGTAGGAATGATTGGTTTCTTCGATCTATCTCCGATATTCGAGGTTTACATTTATTGTTATGTATTTTTTTTTCTAATTTGAATGTTCAATTTTGATATCCTTTTAGTTTGGGAATGACGTAGATCTTACATTGCACAACACAAGGTACATGTTAGTGTGGTACAAGGATGTTCTTATGCCCCACCAAGAAACACTCAGAACTAAGGGTAAAGGATGCACTATTTTTTTAATACAACATAGTATCAACAACATAAGGGCATAGACATACATACATTGCATAAGCAAGAATGAAACAAAACAATGATCCTTACACAATCATGCACAAGAGGAAGTCTTGAAAACTCCCTGATGCAAGGGCATCCGAAAATGGGAAACATTTCGAGGATTATGGTTATTCATTGTGATGTGGTTTAGTAAACCATTTTGTTTTGATATAATTGATTGAGTGTGAGACTCAAGTAAGATTAAATTTTAGTAGTCTAAATGTCATAGTAATTACAGTTTGGTTAATATGTTTAGAGGTTACTCTAATCGATCATGAAGAACCGATAGAGAAATTAGGATAAGTTAACATCGGTTGTGGGAAGTTAGAAAAAGATAGTTATTTGAATTAGTTATTGATTTTTGTAAATCTTTTTATATTTTCCATGTAAAATCGAGAATGGGGGGTAGTAGAGTAGAGGATATGGAGGAACCGATGGGAAACACGAAGGATCAATGTAACACGAAAGATTAAAGAAATGATATTCTATTTTACAGATGATTATCTCTATTGTTGATCGGTTCCCCTACCTGTTTCATTTATGATTTGTCATTTGTAGCGGTTGTTGATCGATCATTTTAAGCTTCAAATTTGTTTAGATTGACTCTCATGTAATTCAAAGTACAATCATTGAATATCACAGTCCGAGCATATAT
>MU226429.1:926211-951504 GCA_018584345.1 Thuja plicata
ATATTATTTCTGGATTGAAAACGTCTCTGATATGTAAAATGTCATGATGAAATTTGATGGCATAAGATGAGTGTTAGTTGGATCGGGTTTATTGAAGAAGTTCTTTTTGTTTACGAATTCAGTTTGGTGATAGAGAAAACCGAGAATCGAAGCTATCTACCGAGTGTTTGTTTTGAATATGTATCAAAACTGTTTCTAAAACTGTGCACTGTTACTAGTTTGATTTCAAAGTTAGGGAAATGAACAAATAATGCCGAAGATCTTTACATGTGCATGTGGCATTTAAGAAATCGAATGGTGTATACATTATGGAATAGTTTTATAAAGGATGATTAATCTCTTATATGAATTGGTTTTGTAACAGCGAAACTGACTATTGAGTTTTGAAAGGGTTTAATGTTTCATTGAATCGATTTTCAATTTGAAACGAGTTTATTCATTGCTGGGAAACATTTTAAAAGATACTTTTTAGATATGTATGTGCAGAGTATTTCTAGACTAAGATACATATTTTCAATAGTTATTTTTGTGAAGTGACTCGAGGACATTCGAAGATTGAAAACAGTGGCTGTAAATTGACTTGGAGTAAATTGTGGGTTTAGCATAACGTCGGTGAAGAAATTCATTTGATATTCTATTCATTGTTTTGGACTCCTGGAGTATCAAGTGATCCGAGTGTTATTTATGATTCCTTCAAAGAAGATGACAGCCGAAGACCATCAAGTGCAGACCCGGATTGTGAAAGACATTCATTTTGTGTTATAAATCTATGAAATCCTGATTTGGGATAAATTGAGTTGACTTGACAAAAGATCATGTTATTTTGATTGTGAGTGCAATGAATAGGATACATTTAAATAATGATCTTTATCTCACTTTGATAAATGCATAACTAAGCCTTTGGTGCTACTTCTGCTGTGCGCTCTGCATCAAGTGGTATCAGAGCACAGCAAAAGGTCTGGGAAGAAAATCTGGGATTTGGAGGATTGAAAGTCCTTTGTTGAACCCTTGGAGTTGAACTATCCTTCGAGAGTGTTCCAAAGTGGTGGCTGGATATCTAACGAACCCTGGATTGCTCAAAATAGATGGCTTTGACAAGGAGTGAAAGAGAAATTATTAAGGCATTGAAGGAGTACTTGTATGGTGATAAAAAGGAGAGAGAAGAAAGAGAATGAAAGAAGAAGGAAGAAGAAGCAAGGAAGAAAGAAATAGAATGGATGAGGCAAGAAGAGTTGAGAAGCCTAAGAAGAATTTTGGAAGAGCAGGAAGAAGAGAGAAAGCATCAGGATACATTTAAATAATGATCTTCATCTCACTTTGATAAATGTATAACTAAGCCTTTGGCGCTACTTCCGTTGTGCGCTCTGCATCACTCCCAACGGTTCCTTGGCAACCTAAAAGAACTAATCAACCCAAAATGTTCACAGTCCACGGGTTGCATGTCAAAATCCTAGAAAAAATTATGAGCTTAAAAAAATCAAGCCAACCAATAACACACAATTACGCCAAAGAAGAGAGTAGGTCGATCCTTGAAACCATCTACATAATGGTTCATTATAACTCCCCACTAGGGAACTTGAGAGGAAACAATATTCTAACCCCAAAATAGAATTGTTAATTTTTTTTAATATATAAATGAAACTCTCTAAACACAAGTGCGTCATCTATTCGACATTATTATCTTATTCATTTACAAGGTACACAAGTTGAAAACAAAAGTAACATTGTATTAACACTTTCCTAAATGTACATTTCATGAATGAAATAATAAGTCTTTTCTTAACCCAACTCCTCTCAAGATTGCCTTGGTGGAACCCAAATTTTCAAGCTGATTTAAATGGCTATGGTTTATATCTTTACCGTCAATGACATCTTTAATCCAGCAACAGTAGCTTTTTCTCCGAATGAATTTAGGGTTTACTTGAAATGCTTTCGACTTTGTGACTACACAGTCGCTTTATATCGTAGTGGGAAACCCTAAGTCATTAGTGCAGTAACCATTTCCTTTTTTCAGAGTATTACTTGATATATCGGGGGTTAAGTGAATTGTCTTGAGACTATGAGACTACACAGTCGTGAAGTCTCCTAATCAGACCAAGAGTTAAGCCTAGGTCAAAGTTCTGATAGAATCTAAATAAGCACTAACAGATGAATGAAAAGGTTACATGTGGCATTAAGCGGGCCCGGGTATTATCTCCTTAGTCGCTGAGTCTCCAAATATTTTGATGACCTCATCAGAAATCATGAGATTAAATATCGATCGTAGATGACAATGAAGATCTAATGATACTCATTTTATCTCTTGATAAATCCTAAGTCAGCAAAATCATCTGGCGATCTCGAGACCAATGCAAATGGGTAACCACGGGTGTCACTTCGGTTTGCGATGAGTTAAGTCAATATCACTTTAGTCTTCGGATCTCATGATTAAACCAAAGGTAAAGGAAATCTGAAGAGATAAAGAGACTTAATAGTCGCGGGATCGCTAGATTAGAGCAGTGTTAAAGTTGGACGATATTCGAACCGCGTCTGATCTACGATTGACACCCTGTCACAAATAAGAAGATGCCATATGTCAAAGACATTCGACAATTAGAAAAGTCAAAGGGCCTAAGTGGTAGATGACTAGGATATATCTCTTTTGTCTCATATGTCTCATTAATATTATTTTATCATGTATATCGACTTAGTGTTTCGAACGAGAATTTGATAAGTCGGCATGGGTTTTCTGCAGGGTTTTACAGGGAAATAAAGAAGATGGATTGTCCAGAATGAAAATATGGAAGATACATAGACATGCATACATATATTTCAAAGCCATGCAGAGGATTTAAAGTTACAAAAGATATATTTCGAGTGAAGATAAACTGATTATTATTATCTGTTATTAGATAATTATATTTAATGGATGAATTATCATTCATATTTGTAATTTCCTGGCTGTTCAGTTGTGGTCCTCGGAATAGGATTAGTTAGAGATGAACCATTTTAATGCTCTAAAGCTTGTTTTGCATCCTTTGAAACACATATAAATAAGGGTACCAGGAACATTGCAAAGGGGATGTCTCCAAGACAGTCTGAATGGATATTTTTTTTCATTTCAGATAAGTTTTAGTGGTCGATCACAACTGGGCATGAATTCTTGTGTAACCATTTTTCAGTAATCAATAAAGAAAAGTGTTTTCTGTCTATGAGATTTCAGTTTCAGTTCCATTCAATTAGTCCTCTATAATTATTGAAGTAAGTTCAATAGCTACCTTTGAGTTGCTTGTGCAAGAGATTCATTATTTTATATCTTTGTTTGATCATCAGGAAGCTATGAATACTTAAATTGTTTCCAATTTCTTGTTCATTTGGCCTCCCAACCATAGGAGTTAAATTTATCTAAACTAATAAAGATATAGCATAAACCTTATCTCTCTTTGCATCCAAAGCAGTCAGATAGTTGATAGTTTGATACTGTCTTGTGGAGTTGTACATAGGATTAGATGATTGAATTGATTCTATTGCCCATATTGATAAAGACACTAATCTAAGTTGTTATTGAGGATAGTCACTTGGTTTATTGTTTCATGTTGTTGAAATATTCTAAGACTTCATTCATTTATATATATATTCATAAAACATTCTATTGCTCTCATAATATTTGCATTTTTTGTAGTTATAATCAGTTTGTTACCCTTCAAGGTATTTTTTCCTACTTTTGAAGGAAGATTTCAATTATCATCATCTACTATAAAAATCCTTGGCATACAAGGTAAAGGCCCACCGGCCTAGGTCCTGCAGAGCCTAAATTGCAGAGGTTTTAACCTTCCCCCAAAGGTTAACCTGTTAATTGGCCAATTCAAGAGGATTTCCCAAGATTGGATAGGAAAAATCCATAGGATTTCAAATCTGCTGATTTGAGTACCAACAGATTGGTGACTCTGCTGGGGACTATTCACATTTTATGTGCAATTTTTTAGAATTTCATATTTGTAGACTAAACAGTTAAAGTGTACTCTGCTGGAGATCAGAATCCAGAAGACCAATGAAAGTGATTTTCCTTCTGACAAAGGAGGTGGCGACTGTACCAATCAAGATTGAAAGAATTGATGTTGGGTAGGAGATCTTTGAATCCAGACCAATTTGAATTAGACTTGCAAAATTTTTTGAAGAAAAGTAAGCAAGAAATTGGTGAGAAGATGAACACCGGACATAGAAGGTTTCCTGATAGGGAGGCTATTGGTTTCAATTCTAGAAATACCATGATTCAGAAGAATTTGTAAATCCTTTTGGTTATGAGGATGATTCTAGTTCAGCCCATGAAATAGAAGAAGAGTATGATGAGGAAGATGATTTCCTTTATGCCACATTGAGCACGTTAACTAAATATGGAAAGAAAAATCCAAAAATGCTAAAGGCCATGAAAAGATTATCTGACGAATCCTTAGAAAAATTAGAAATAAGGAGAAGTGAATTGGCATCTATATCTGAAGACGAAGGGGAAAAGGAGGCACCACAAGGAAATAGACCACCAATATACAATCTTCCTCATAGACATAATAGAGAACCAATTTTCAACAATGATCACACAAATCCATTGTTTGAACCCGGTGATGGAGGTAGATTTGAAAGAATTCATAATAACAATGAAAGGAATGATTATTGGAGGCAACCAAGAAATCATGACCGAGGTAACCATGACCAAGGTAACCCAAGACAACAAAGAAGGGATGACGGTCATAGAAACAAATAGAACCATCAAGGCTAAAATCATTAAGACAGAAATCACCAAGATAGAAATTGTAATACCCTCTCGAATGACTATACAATTATTTTTAAGTTGGACATTTTGGCATAAACTATATGATTTCAGTTGTTTACATTTTGATAGATCTAGATTATATTATGCTCAATTAGATATTTTGATATGTGTATTCATGATTAATGTCTTTATGAAAAAGAATTATTATATGCAATAAATGGAATTCTAACCTTTCCCACTTATAATGTTCTATTTTGACTAACGTTCTTTCAAGAAGTTTCTATGATGTTTTACTTTTGGCATATATGTCAGATGTGTTTTCATGACTCAGGACGAAGTCGTAGTTACTCACTTAGCTGATGTCCACACGATGTATCGATCCTGGTCATCTGTTTGTAATGTCTTATATATGTATATATATGTTTCTATGCACATGTATCTCTCCTTGGTAATGAAGGATTGTAGGTACAAAGCATCGTCTCCACTTGGCTCCACAGGTCTGAGCATTCTCTATAAATCCTCAGTCATTGTTGTGCCAGAGATAACACCTGGTTCTACAAGACTAAGCCCTGCCTTTATCCCTGTTCAGGGGTTGGGTCCTTTTGGGATTTGTCTTTCATTATGGATTTATGTCCGTTTATTGATGCTTGGTATTTGGTCAATTGTGGATATTTGTTATAATCCCTAGATCTAGGTGAATATTGTTTGTGGTTGAATTGTTGGTTAGTAATAATTGGATGGTATGATGGAGTTATATACATGGTAATATACCTTTTTTCTATATATCTAAGTAATGCATGATTTTGGTAATAATAATATTTGCATGGTTATATGTACACATAGGCATATGGGTGCACACATATGCATATGTCTATATATAAATATATTTATGTAATTCTATAAATATGCCTATATTAAAGTCTTAATAAATGGGTGTGTGTATGTAATTATTCATTATGTGCCTTTCTTGTTTTAAGAAAAGAAATTAATTGTCATATGAAATTACATTATTCCTTTTTATAGAGAAATTACATTATTCCTTTTTATAGAGAAATTAACTAATCAAGGTAAAAGTTGGAATAAATTATAGGAGTTACCTTAAGCATGAATTAAAACATAAGGCAACTAAGGAAGTAATTTAGCTAAAGCTTTCTCGGGAAACTACCTATTCATTAAAATTATCTAAAGACTATTATGTTTAAAACTAATAACCATAAAATAGTTGCGGATGGTTGCATCGGTTGAAACTTCCCATGCAACCAATACTACAATGTATTTATATTAAGGGAATATAGAAAGTAGGAGTTAGGAAAAAGAGAGGAAAGTTATATTCAGAAAACTTTATATTATCTTAGAACTATTAGAAGGATAGAGGGAAATATTGGGAGAGTATCCAATTGGTTAGAAGGCCGGAGGAGCATAGGCTTGGCTAGAATAGAATTGGATTGCATCAAAGGTTTCTCTACAGGACTCCAGGTAGGATCTACCCAGAAAAGAGAATCTTGTCTATTAGATTTCTATGATTGTTTACTGTCTTCTATGGTTGTATGAACAATGGAATTCCTTTGTGTTTATTTGGATGTTTATGTTATCTCATATGAATGCAATAATGAAAGTATACTTGATAATGAATTTAGTTTATGACTTGTTGTATATTTTTTCTTCTCTGTGTATTTCCATCTTAGAATGTATTTTCTTCCTGATAGAACCTCATTTTGTAGATAGTATGCAGACTACCTTCTTAGTTAGATCTTTTTTTTGGTGGTCACCTTTCTGCACCTTGCACTTTCAAGCATAAACTAAGTAGATTTACCATAAGGTTAGATGGGTTTGAGGGATGCCTTAGAAGGAGAACTAAGGAATACCAACTGGGTATCTCTCTGATTCTGCCTTCTGGGTCTCCATCTTATCCAGTTTTACTCGGAAGGTCGAATCTGAAGGTTGCTGTCTAGAGGATGCACAAGTCCTGACCACCTGCAAAGAACTGGGTACCACCTGCACAGGATGTGTGACCACCTGCACAGGAAGCACCTCCTGTGTAGGTTGTACCACTTACATAGATTAGGTCACCACCTGCGTAGCTTAGGGAACCACCTGTGCAGGTCTCTTCCAGTTTGTGCTTTAGGGTTTTCATAAGGGTTTAGGGTTTGGTTTTGACCCAGGGTTGGCCCTAGAAGTTGTTCTTACTTGTAGATTACCCTATTTATACATGATGTTATGTTTATGATCATTTGCAAGCTTGTTATAAGATTTGGAACCCTTATTAGGGTTAGGGTTGTTTCAAGTACCCTAGAAACCTTGTGTGACTTTCTTTATGTTCCATGTGGATGTTATGAACTCTTATATACTTTTTTTGCTTATCCTTATGTGTTTTGATGAGATTGATAGAGGTAGGAAACCTAGGAACACTAGGTGAGTAGCTCACAGTGGGGGCCGGGGCCCTAAGTGGCTAGTACCAGGACAACCCACTGTGGAGTTGTTAATCCAATCATAACAATAATAATTTATGGGAAGGGAATTACACATTAACTAAGATTAAGCCTTGCCCATGCTGGTAGTGCTAGTAAAGGCTACAGATGGGAGTGGGAGAAGGTACTATTGTGATAGTAAAATCAGACAGTCTTGTCCCTATGAGAGATGTTCAGTTCTACATGTGCCTACTTGGGGGCCGGGGCCCAGAATGGTTGACCAGGGAAATCCAAGGGGTGAGGGTTATGCGATGACACTCACCTAGCATGTCTTAGAGTTTCTACCAATGTGTTTCATGTTTTTGTATTCTTCTCATGTTTTTAATTATGTTTTGGGAAATGCACTACCGTCTCCTTAGGAATGGCCTAGTTATCACCTTCTTGCGTGGATCATGGTGTTTATCTCCTAGCATGGGGGAGTGGATCCTTTTTGGATATCCATGTGGTTGGGTGGTAAATATTTTTATCGAGGTATTGCTCGTAGAGATGTGGATGGACCCTGCTTGTGCTTTCTCCAGATTTGCGAAAGATGAAGACTTTCTTGTTGTTCTTTGTTGTTAATCATGTAATGATATTCCATTAATGTAACCTCCCAAGAGGTGATGAATGTAAATTAATATTTGATATATTTCAGATTGATGTAATGGGACAGGTAGTTTTAGGAAAGAGGGAAAAGGGGATAAGATACCTTTCAATTTAAAGAATGTATTTACTAAGGAAAAGAAGTGATCTTTGTTTATGGAAAATATGTTAGAATTATGATGCCTCATGGTTATGAAAGAGAGTAAAAGAATTGGCTATATTGATATTGTAAATGCAATGACTATTTATTTCTAAATGGCATGTAATGGTTATTAGGAAAGCTCATTACTTTATGCATACTTCTTTTAAAAGTTTGAAAAGAAAAGAATCTTGTAATGCTAGAAGTTAAAATGATTTAGACGAACAAAGATTTATAAGAATGAATATGTTAGTGATTATGGTATAATGAAAGTTATGAAATCTTATGTCTTTCTTTAATAATAAAGGTTATGGTTAAGTCTTGTTTGTTGGGGAACCTAGAAAGAATCTGTAATTGAAATTTATAAAACTGAGTAACCTTTCTAGTTTTCTTCCTGGTTCCCTGGCGGGGCATGACAGAAATGATCAAAATTTTAGAGGCCGGCATGGAAATCAACATGACATGGGACATTAGAGAAGAGCTCTCATGGTGGTGGAAAGATACAGACAGCTTGAATTTACTGGAATAGTTGGGTATCCTAATGACATATCAAAGGATTTGAGGAAATCTATTCCAAGATTCTCAGGAAATGGAGTAGAATATGTAGAGAAACATACCATAAACTTGAAGAATACTATTGAAGAGCTAGATGGGAGTCATGAATATGCATTCATGGAGCTATTTTTCCAATCACTGACTAAAGATGTTGTAAAATGGTATAGAGCGTTGCCTGACGAATCCATTTCAAGCTGGTGTGATTTTGTAAATTAGTTCATTGAACAATTTGGTGACAATAATGACACATCATTTGGATATCATGAACTAACCAACATTAAAAAGAACTTTAATGAGACAGTTGCTGAATTTAACAAAAGATTTAATAAAGTTCTAAATAGAATCCCAAGAGACATTAGGCCTGTGGATTCTTTCCTGATTGATTTCTATCTAACTGCATTTGACAGTAAAACTCATTATGAAATCAGATCACAAGGCCCTACCACATTGCAGCAAGCTTTCAAAATAGCCTCTACTATTGAAACTAATAGAAGAGCTACTAGTAGGGTAGACAAAAGGAGTGATACTAAGTTTCACAATCCAAGATCTCTTGAGAAGAATGATTTAAAATAAATTATGGATATGCTGAAGAATTTGAATGCTAAACAAGACAGGGATGATAGACCAACATTTTCTAAGAATGATAGACTAGCATTTTCCAAAAATGACAGGCCACCTTTTTATAAAAATGATAGGCCTAGATTGCAAGACATGCCATATAAGACTGCATGGAAAGATGGAATGCCTGAAAATCAGTCTTATGCTAAGGAGACACCAGATCCATTAAAGAGAAGAAATCATCTAGTGGAGGAGTATCCTTGGTGTGATGCCTGTAATTTACCCCATTCCCCTGATGGCTGTGTGGTGGCCCAAAGGTTCCAAGAAGAAGAAGATTATAATGATGAGGAGCAGCCCGCAATGAATAATGTCTCATCAGAGCTAATGTGGGGAGAAGATGATTATAGTTCTTCTGAGGAAGAACATGTTTACCATGAAGATTTGAACAAAATATACCATTGAAATAAAAAGGGAGGTGAAATGTCGGTTATCAGAAGATTGAAAAATGAGGAAAAGGAAGCATATACTGTTGCAGCCATTGAAGAGGCAAGAAACAACTACAAACTGAGGAATAGAAAAATGAATTCTGATTAGGGAAAAATTTCAGGAGTACCTACCAAAATGCCAAAGAAAAAGGTAAATCCACCTAATCCAAAAGCAACCAAAGATGATGCAGAAACAAGCCAGCAAGTAGATTCTTAGCAAATACCTAAAGTAGCAAAGGAGAAAAACATGGTCAGTAAATCTGTCCCAAGTAATAATTCTTTCATTTCCAATGCCTTATCTCAGGTAAATATTTCTATTCCATTATTTGAAATGATGAAAGTTCCCGAGTATAAGGATGAAGCCATAAAAGTACTATCTACCTTAGGTAATGTTTTTGATGAGGATTTAAATCAAAAAGAAGTAAATGAAGATCCTCTTGTTGTTTATTTAGGAACATATGTTTCTCAGAATGTTGCACATGTTGATCCTTTTTATTTAACTTTGATAATTAACAATAAGTTGCTCAAGAATTTCATGATAGACTCAGGGGCAACAGTGAACATCATGCCTGCAGAGGTCATGAAGGAACTTGGAATGAAAGTGGACACTACTTATGGAAGATGCTATGCCATGGAAAATAGGTCTATCCCTGTTGTGGGTATTATGAAGGATGTAGAATTTAACTTTCCTTCTTGTCTTGAATGTCTTATAAAACTGATATCATTGTTGTTGAAGTGCCTGCATATTATAGAATGCTTCTATCTAGGCAATGGTCTAACCTTGTAGGTGGTCATATTCAATTGGATTTATCTTATGCCACCATCCCAGTGAATGGAAGGGAAGTAAAATTTGCAGAGAGCCTAGGTCTTAATACATCATTAACAAGGACGTTGTGATTGAAAAGATAAACTTTTTCCATTCAGACATGGACAACTTTCAGGTAAGTATTGCTAAACCAATATTGAAAATTGATAGTCCTATTAAAGTATATTTGCAGGAAAACCAAGGTAAGCTTTGGAAAATAAATTTTGATGGAGCGTGCAGCAAGGAAGGTAATGGTGTTGGGGTCACTTTTGTGTCCCCATGTGGTAAGAGTCTGAAATTTTCTTTCCTTCTTAATTTTGAATGCATTAATAATGTTTCAGAATAAGTAGCATTGATTCTTGGCCTTAATATTGCAAAATATCATGGTATTAAAATGATCTCAGCCTATAGTGATTCTGAATTAATTGTTTCCCAGGTTAGAAATAAGTTCACCACCAAGAATCCAAAATTAAAACAATATAGAAATCTAGTGTGGGAGTTAATTGAATTCTTTGATGCATTTGGAATTAAATGGATATAGAGATCAGAGATTTTTCTTGCAAACTTGATGGATAATATAGCCCTCAAGTAGATTGATATCCCTTTTGATGAGATTTTGTAGGTGGAGATGAAAAATAGGTCATCAGTCCCTGGCAACGTGCTGAATTGGCAGATATTTGAAGAGGACAAAGACCTCCTAAAATTTCTAATCAATGAGGATAAGTATGAATATTAGTGCATTGACTAGATGGGTATGTTGAAACTCAAGATGGAAAAGAAACCTTGTTTGATAAGCAAATTGTTCAGTTAAAAACCAACAAAATTCCCAGAGGTCTAGTTGCACTAGAAGGAGTGTTTGATGACCAAGAAACTTTCAAAAGGGGTAAAGTTTTTAATGAATCTGAGGATATTGAGAAGATTAATTTAGGAAATAACGTTACCCCTAAGGAATTCTATATAGGCAGAGAACTTACTCCTAAAGTCAGAGCTAATTTGATAAATCTATTAAGAAAGTATAGGCACATCTTTGCATGGTCATATGATGACCTTAAAGCTTACAGAGAGGAGACAAAAAGAATGGAGACATAAGGTTGTGCGTGGACTTTAGAAATCTAAATATATCATCTTTAAAAGATAATTATGCATTGCCAAATATGGAAGCTCTCCTACAAAAGGTCACTGGAAATGAATTGTTATCAATGATGGATGGGTTTTCGGGGTATAACCGAGTGAAGGTCAAGGAATCAGAACAGTATAATACAACCTTCACCACACCTTGGGGAGCCTATGTATATGCAAGAATGGCTTTTGGGCTAACCAATGCAGGAGAAACCTTTCAAAGGGAAATGAATGTGGCATTTAATGGTTTGATTGACCTTATTATGGAAATGTATCAGGATGATTTGATAGCTTATTCTAAGAAGGAAGATGATCATTGCAGTCACTTGGAGCAGATTTTCAAAAGAGCTTTAAAGTATGGTATATCTTTAAACCTGAAGAAGTGTCATTTTGGGATTACAGAAGGAAATATTCTTGGCCATATTGTATCCAAGGATGGTGTAAGGATAGATCTTGAACGGATTGCAGCCATTGACAAGATTCAAATTCCTAAAAATATCAAAGGTATACAGTCACTTTTTGGGCAAATAAATTTTGTAAGAAGGTTTGTCCCTAATCTTTCTGAAATTATCAAACCCATTGCTAAGATGCTTAAAAAAGGTGTCGAAATCAAATGGTCTAATGAGGATATAGAGGCATTTTCTAACATTAAGAAGGATATTAAGGAAGCACCAGTTCTTAAGACACCAGATTTTTCAAAGCCTTTCCAAATATTTTCTTTTGCATGATATCACACTATTGCTACAGTCATATTGCAAAAAAATGATGAGGGTTATGAGCAGCCTATAGCATTCTACAGTAAAACCTCCAAGTAGAAAAATTAAACTATGACATAAATGAAAAGCAAGCCTATGCTTTAGTCAAGGAAAAAAAATCTTTTAGGCCCTATCTAGTTGGAGCTAAGGTGATAGCCTACGTACCAAATGCAGTGATCAAAGACATATTTAAGCAATCTAAAGTGATAGGTAGAAGATGCAGATGGGTAAACCAAATTCAAGAATTTGACATGGAAATCCAGATAACAAAATTGGTCAGAGGACAATGTCTTGCAAAGCTGATGGTAGAATCAAACCTTGAGGCAGTTCAGATAAATCAAGTAAGCATTGAGGAATCAATGGTAAGAATTGAAAGATGTCAATGGTATACTGATATAGTAAATTTTCTTAAACATATGAAATGCAAAGAAGTTTTAACTGAAAATCAAAAAAGGAAAATAAAGTTGCAAGCTTCCAAATATGTTTTAATTCAAGGTGATTTATATTGGAGAAATAGAGAAGGTATTCTATTATTATGCTTAAATATGTACCAAGAAGAAGCAATTTTGAAAGAATTACATGATGGAGTATGTGGGGGTCACTTCTCAGCAAGAACCACTGCCCATAAAATTCTTCATGTTGGGTATTATTGGCCTCATATTTTTAAGGATAGCTACGCATATGTTAGGAAATGTGAAGCCTATCAAAGGTTCTCAGGAAAGTTGCAGTATAACGGTACATTACCCCTAAGACCCTTGTCAACTGAAGAGCCTTTCCAAATGTGGGGGATAGACTTTATCGGTGAGATCACTGATGTTTCTAGTGGGAAACATAAATGGATCCTTGTTGCAACAGATTAATTCACCAAATGGGTTGAAGCCATACCATGTAGGCAAGCTACAAGAAAGGTAGTTGTGAAGTTCTTAACAGAAAATATATTAACCAGATTTGGTGTCCCTTGCAAAATCATTTGTGATAATGGTATGTGCTTTAGATCTAAGGAATTTTCTGAATTTTGCAGTAAGTATGGTATTAATATGTCATATTCTTCCCCCTACCATCTACAAGGGAATGGTCAGGCTGAGTCAAGCAATAAAAACATGTTGAAAATCATTAAGAGGATGTTAACAAACAACAAAAGGGAATGGGATTCCAAATTACCCCTTGCACTTTGGGAAGACAGAATAATGGTTAAAAAATGTACTGGATTTTCCCCTTATGAGCTAATGTATGGTAAACAAGCCAGATTACCATTGAATAATCTTCTCCCAGTATACAAATTTGATCAAGAGGAACAGTTAGAGGATATGGATTTCATGGGAGATAGGATGAACCAACTTATGGAGTTAGATGAAATCAGAATGGATGCACAGAGAAAGAATGTGAAAAAATAGTTGCAAATGAAGACTTTGCATGAAAAAAGAGCTAAGGATAGAAATCTTCAGAAAGGAGATTGGGTGCAGAAGTGGAATGCCAAAGATCAGGATAAAGGAAAGCATGAAAAATTTGAAGCTTTATGGCTTGGACCTTATGTTATTTATGACAGTGTAGGAGAACATAGTTATCTTTTGCAAGATACAGAGGGACATGTCCAAGAATTTCCAACCCATGCCCAATATCTGAAGCCATTTTTTTCCTAAAAAAGACAAGAAGTATTCTTAATTTTGCATTTTACTTTCTTTCTTAGTTTTTTTTTTTTGTTTTAGATTATTTATTTTTCTCTATTTTGGTCTTCTTCTCCAGAGATAGCTAGGAACTTGCTATGTCCAGGTTTGAACATACATCTCCACAAAGAGCCACTGGTGGAACCCAGATTTTCAAGCTGATTTAAATGGCTAAGGTTTATATCTTAACCATTGATGACATCTCTAATCTAGTGACAATCACTTTTTCTCCAAATTATTTTAGGGTTTACTTGAAATGCTTCCAACTTCGTGACTACATAGTTGCTTTATCTCGTAGTGGGAAACCCTAAGTCATTGGCACGCTTACCATTTCCTTTTGTCGGAGTATCGCTTGATATATCGGGGGTTAAGTGAATAGTCTTGAGACTATAAGACTACACAGTCGTGAAGTCTCCTAATCGAACAAAGAGTTAAGCCTTGGTCAAAGTTTTGATAGAATCTGAATAAGCACTAATAGATGAATGAAAAGGTTACATGTGGCATTAAGTGGGCCTGGGTATTATCTCCTTAGTCGCTGAGTCTCTGAATATTTTGATGACCTCATCATAAATCATGAGATTAAATATCGATTGTAGATGACAATGAAGATCTAACGATAGTCATTTTATCTCTTGATAAACCCTGAGTAAGAAAAATCATCTGGCAATCTTGAGAAAAATGTAAATGGGTAACCATAGGTGTGACTTTGGTTTGCGATGAGTTAAGTCAATATCACTTCAGTATCCGGATCTCGTGATTAAACCAAGGGTAAAGGAAATCTGAAGAGATAAAGAAACTTAATAGTCACGGGGTCACTGGATTAGAGCATGGTTAAAGTTGGATGATATTTGAACCATGTCTGATCTACGATCGACACCTTGGCACAAATAATAAGATGCCATATGTCAAAGACATTCAAAAATTAGAAAAGTCAAAGTGCCTAAGTAGCAGATGACTAGGATATATCTCTTTTGTCTCATATGTCTCATTAATATTATTTTATCATTTATATCAACTTAGGGTTTTGAACGAGAATCTGATAAGTCGACATGGGTTTTCTGTAGGGTTTTATAGGGAAATAAAGAAGATGGATTGTCTAGAATGAAAATATGGAAGATACATAGACATGCATACGTATATTTCAAAGTCATGAAGAGGATTTAAAGTTGCCAAAGATATATTTTGAGTGAAGATAAACTGATTATTATTATCTGTTATCAGATAATTATGTTTAATGGATGAATTATCATTCATATTTGTAATTTCCTGGTTGTTCAGTTGTGGTCCTAGGAATAGGATTAGTTCGAGATGAACCATTGCAATGCTTTGAAGCTTATTTTGCATCATTTCAAACACATAAAAATAAGGGTACCAGGAACATTGCAAAGGGGATGTCTCCAAGATAGTCTGAATGGATATATTTTTTCATTTCAGATAAGTTTTAGTGGTCGATCACAACTGGGCATGAATTCTTGTGTAATCATTTTTCAATAATCAATAAAGATAAGCATTTTCTGTCTATGAGCTTTCAGTTTTAGTTCCATTTAATTAGTCCTCTATAATTATTGAAGTAAGCTCAATAGCTACCTTTCAGCTGCTTGTGCAAGAGATTCATTGTTTTATATCTTTGTTTGATCATTAGGAAGCTGTGAATACTTACATTATTTCCAAATTCTTGTTCATTTGGCCTCCCAAGCATAGGAGTTAAATTCATATGAACTAATAAAGATATAGCATAAACCTTATCTCTCTTTGCATCCAAAGCAGTCAGATAGTTGATAGTTTGATATTGTCTTATGGAGTTGTACATAGGATTGGATGATATAATTGATTCTATTGACCATATTGATAAAGACACTGATCTAAGTTGTTATTGAGGATAGTCACTTGGTTTATTGTTTCATGTTGTTGAAAGATTCTAAGACTTCATTCATATATATATATATATATATACATATATATATATATACATATATATATATATATATACATATATATATATATATACATATATATATATATATATACATATATATATATATATTCATAAAACATTCTATTGCTCTCATAATATTTGCAGTTTTTGCAGTTATAATCAGTTTGTTACCCTTCAAGGTATTTTTTCCTACTTGTGAAGGAAGATTTCAATTATCATCACCTGCTATAAAAATCCTTTGCATACAAGGTAAAGGCCCACCAGCCTAGGTCCTGCAAAGCCTAAATTGCAGAGGTTTTAACCTTCCCCCAAAGGTTAACCTGTTAATTGGCCAAGTCAAGAGGATTTCCCAAGATTGGATAGGAAAAATCCATAGGATTTCCAATCTACTGATTTGAGTACCAACATGCCTAACACCGCTACTACAAGCAACATAACTAAGATTTAACTAATCATTCATCATACAACAATGAAATGCAAAATGAGAGATATATAAAATTTCATCCATTAGGTTAGATTTGTTGGCATATGCTGAAGATGATAATATCTTAGATTATGTAGTGAAAGTTGTAGTATTGTCATTGTTGGCAACAAGTCTTCTAGGTTGATTGAATCAGATATACTGGTGATAAAGGTGAATACACAAGAATTTTTCAAAATATCCAGTGCACCAGTGATAACACAGTCAGTCATGATATATTCAGTGTGCAATGATAATCCTGAGGATTTAGATGACGCGGTCAGATAGGAAGTATCTACATAAATAGTTTTTCCTACATCTATGATCACGTAAGAAAATTCAATGTAAAGGCAGAGATTTGAGACAAACACCAGGAATATCAATAAGAATAGTGAATAGTCAAACCGGTCTAGTCAATTAGATAAATTGGTTCAGCAGTGAAGTCAGAGTCAAAGACCGATCAATTTAAGTGTTGAATTGTTGAGGGCCGACCTTGAGGAGTTCAATTCCCTATGTTGGAGTGATGACATTTGAATTCTAATTAGGATTTGGAGGCCGACTTAGGTAACACATTTTAGTGTTATTCTGTGAACCTAAAAGTGGTTATAAGAGATAAAATTGAAGAAAAATGTGGTTATTGTGAGTTGTTGGTGATTCGATGATTGTAGTGGTTGATATGGATGTTTCTATGAATAGTACAGTGATTTGAGCAGTGCTAAAGAAGATCTATCAAACAGAGTGTGCTACTTTAAGATTAGTTTTATTTGAGTTCATTCTCAAGGCAAGTCCTAACCAGTTTGTGATCAAAATCCTTTAACAAGGTTACTCCTAACAAGGTATGTAGGATCCTAACAGGTTGGAAGACTAAATCCTGTAATAGGGTGACTCTCACAAGGAGTTTCAAATCCATTAATAGGGTAGTTCCTAAGAGGACTTTGTAATAGCTCCTAACTGGGCTAGAGATACTCTTAAGTGGGTATACTCCTAATAGGGTGATGTAATGCTCCTAACATGACAAATCTTCATTGTGCTCTAGTGAGATTTGTGGGTGGTAATTTCCACTATATTTTTTCTCTCTAACAAGGGCTTCCATGATAAAAGATTGGTATATTTATGTTGATTTCATGGATGTATGGTTTAATATGCTTTTATGTTTCATGTTGGTTACTTTGGAAGTTGTTGAAAAGATTATGTAGATCTATGGTTGCACTGATTCACCCTGCTCCCCACTCTTAGTGCCTTATAACACTAACAATTGGTATCAAACCCAAGTTCCCTTAAAGAAGCCTAACATCTTGGGTGGGATCCTTAAGGTAGATATGGAGATTTTAAGATATCAAAGACAACTTGAAAATAAAATTGAAGATGCAGAAGGGTTCATTGACCAATTGAAGGAGCAACTCAAGAAATCAATAGCTAAGAGGTGTGGGCTTGTTCAAAAATTATCTGAGAGACAAGGTCTCCTTGTTCAACTATCTAAAGAAAGTGGATCTAAGGAATCTAAGGCTTCGCTAGAAGCTTTGACCCAGGAGAATAAGAAATTGCATGGAGACAAGAAGAATCTAAAGAGAGAGTTAGAAGCCATGTCAATCAGGATGGGTGAAGAAATGAAAGCAAGGAAGACTGCAAAAGAAGCAAGGACAATTGGAGAGGAAGCCCTAAAAGCCAAAGATAAAGCCCTAAAAGCTAAGGAGGATGAGCTTTTCAAATCTGAGCAAGAGGTTGTAAATTGCATGAACATCTACATGAGACAAATGAAGAATATCAAGAAGCCCTAAGGTAGAATGAAAATCTAAGGAAAGAAAATGAGAAACTGAAAGGTGAGTTGAAGGCTGCAAATGATTTACTCAAGAAGTTAATGAAATTTCTACAAAACTTGATGAAAAATTCAACAATTAGAGGGTGCATGGAGAGAAGCAGGGTCTTGGCTACATCGGTTATGAAGTTGGTGAATCCTTTGGAACCAAGAAGAACATGCAAGATGAGAAAACCTCATCAAAGATAACTTCAAGAAATTATTGTAACAAATCTTATAAACCAGTTTGTTTCAATTATCATAAGGTTGCACATACTGCTAATGTATGCAAACTAGATGTTAGATCTAGTATTCCAAGTGTTAGATCCAATGCTAGACCAAGTAATTTTCATGGTTATTGCTATAACAACAAGTATGAGCATATAGCTAATGAGTGTAGGACAAGGGTGAACAATCAATGGCTAAATGTGAATTGATCAAGTCCTTATAAGAATGAGAACCAATGGAATGTTACATGTTCACATTGTCACAATTATGGACACATGTAAATCAACTATAGATTGATGACAAATAGAGGCAATGCAGGACCTTGGAGATCAATAGGTATGACATGTTTTCATTGTCACAAGATAGGACACATTGAAAGGTTTTATAGAGAAAGGAACAATAAGGTGAATCAACCGCTTAATCAGTCAAACAAGAAAAAGGGAAAGAAGATTGTGAATGTTGAAGAGACCAAAAATCAAATGAGGAAGATTTGGACAAAGAAAAGTGAAGACAAACCATGTAAGATACCACACATTCTCCAAGTGTGAAGAATTCATCATCAAACTAATTCATCATTGAATTAGGTGCAGAAAACATTGTTGAATCTATTGGCACTCTCAAATTTGGCACAAATTTGGAGTGACCAATTTAAAATTTTATCTAAGGCAAGGTGAGTACTCCTGAAAACTCTTTGAAGAGGCCTAATTGAAGTGCAAGTAAAATATGACCTGATGATTTGTATGAGATACTAATTGGGGAGCATGTACAAAACCTTTCATAGAGAAAATAAAATGAGTCACAACTTTTAGATATCAGATTTGATGTGTTTTGAAGAGGGTCATTTGGAGGTATTCACACAAATCTACATTTTGCACTTATTCAGTTTTACCAAGTGACCTACTTCGCATGATTGCATCTTTGACCGAATAAATTTTGATAGCACAAGGATTTTTTAGATGTGTTGTAGGAATGATATTGAAGCTTCATTTACATCGTTAGATCCCTGTGAGTTCATTTGCACAGTTTTCCAAAGCCAATCTATTTGCAATTAATTCTAATTCGAAGAGTCTAAATTGCAAAATTATGAAGTTGCCTACTTTGATGTTTTTCAGTTTGTACCCGGTTGAATTTCATGGTGAATTGAATGCTCCCCTATATTGTAGTCATGGAAATGTGTCATCATGAAGATTTTAAGGCCTGTGCCAATCCATCTGATTAGTTTTCTCAGTCGATTCCAAATCAGATTTATGCAGTATTAGTATGTTCTAATTGAGAAAGTTTTAAGTGGATGACTTTGAGGATTAATATTGACTGATTGGTTGGTCATTGGAGCACACCAATGGAAGCATCATATCCCTGATGTGAAAGTGAATCCTTATCCAGGAGTTCAGATCTTAAGTGTTTCATTTGATGCCCTTGTGAAATCAAAACCAAATAGATTTTATTCAATATTGTGTGTTGAATGACCAGTCATCCAGGAGTCCGACTTTGCATATCAATATCTTGATGCTATTGAATGGTCATGATGAGTTAGTTGGTTATCTGCATTATATGTGTGGAGGTATACCAATTTGGAAAGTTTCAAGGGTCTAGCTATTGATATGTTATGTTTCACAAGATCTTTTTAAAGGCAGTTTATTCTATTTTTTGTACATCTGCATTTGTCACTGTTTCTGAGTTGCCAAGTTTGATTAGTGTATCTTGCACATGGAGTTGAATCAGATAAAATACTTAGATACGCATCCTAATTGTGTTTAAATGGATAACTATACCAGGCATTGGGGTACCTTGATGTAATTTAGTTAGTTGTTAAGGGGAATGTTGGAGGCAATTTATGCATTTGGAATATTATGCAACATTAAGCTTCTCCGAGAGGCCAACTTTGTAGATCAGTGTTTTATGCGAAGCCACATTCATGATGAAGGAGATGGTTTTGTATCTTTTCTACATGAAGAAATACCTTCACATCCAGTGGAAGAGCATCACTAGATGATTTGCTATTTTTGAAGGGCCAAGTACAAACGTAGTTTATTGTGTTGTTAAATTTGCATTTCAAAAGTTGTGATCCTCATGGTACTGAAACTATAATAAGAACTTGGACCCCGCAAGTAGATGAAGAATGAAGAGCTGTGCAATATTTTGAAAACTCCAAGAAAATGCATGAAATGAAAAAGGAAGTTGCACATGTTTGGTGGGTAAATACATTGGTTATATTTGTTAAAAAGGGATTTGAAACTGCAAAACATTCAAGCAAATTGCATTGGCAGGCGCAATGCCAAACTCCTCAACTTATGTTAAGCATTCTTCTACGTGTTCCATTATAGTTAAAATATGGAGGCACAAACAATGGTCTGTGAGCTACGTATAGGTAGAAACTGAGCACTTCAATGGTTTGTGATGCCCAGATGGAGGAATAATATCATTAAGTGATGATTACAGTTTGAGCAAAGTACAAAATTAATGATTCAACTTTAAAATGTAGAGACAATTCTACTTCCATGATGGAAGCAATAGACAAGGCATATGAACAGTTGGTTATGTGATATTCAAAATGGTTGCACAAAATTTTAAATGAGGAGGTTATTAATGTCTTATAAAACTCCAGCGCAGTATGGAGTGGAAAACATTAAAGACTTTCCAAGCTAATGCAGATGGCAGGGTAGATATTCAGTAAAGATCACGCAAGCAAGGAAACAAATTAATCATTTCAAATATTAAATTACACTTGACATGTGCTGTGCTGCATATATAAAGGGGAGACCAGCGTCAAACAAGCCATAGTCTATACAATACAACCAAGGATGGGCTACATTAGACATAGGGAAACACTGCGCAAGTTCCTAGAGATATGAATATAATTAAGAAGTACCATGGTCCTCTATTTGACTTGCAACCATTTGGGAAGAAGTTGAGTGCTTTCTTGCCCACAAATTTGAATGGTAGTAATGAAGGATATGCACTATATGAGGATATGAAGAAAGGAGGATACCTGTGGTAAAGATGAAATGATACCATTAAAGAAAAAAAATGATGAGTTTGGCACTTTTCTTGTGAAGTTTATTGTAGTGATTTCTGTTTTTGTGTGGGCTGTGAACATTGGCCATTTCATGACCCTGCTTTGGATGGTATTTTGCGTGGAACTTGGGAGGATGGTATTGTAGTATGCATAGGGTGTGAAGGAGTTTTAAAACATTCAAGCATATACTAATGGCAAGTTTAAGAGTGCTAAAGCCTTAAGAGTCAAACAAAAAAAAAACCAACATAATATAATGGGAGTCTTACGTAGTTCAATGGAGCTGCTACATTAACAGAAAAAAACATCCAGAAAAATGCATTACTGAATACCTCTAGGTCTGCGCAATGCATAGGAAGTCTGTAAAAGGTTGAGAGGAGACCCAGCGTAGGTGAGAGTGTAGGAGCAGAGGTCTTTTTAAAAAAAATGTAAAAATAAAAAACATGAATAAAAAACAAGCATGTGAACTGTTTTACAAGGAGGAGTGCTGGAAAATGCAACGTCCAGACCCTGCACAATGAAAAATGGAGGTGTTAAGTAATAAGGACAAATAGCGTGTAAGGTTTGGAAAAGGCCACAATGCAGGGTGTTTTTCATGAGACAAAGCATTAAGGTTTAATCCCACATGGCTTGTGGGTGTAACTTATATAGTGTTTATAATCTACAACACTTGTATGGTAATATGAATAAGAAGCCAAGAGACTCCTTGGCGGGCCCCTTGGCTAGAGGATTGCTTGCGTAGGTGGGCCCCATAATTTTGGGAAGTGAAATTCTAAAAAGCTTTAAATACCTTATAAAAAATATTGCACATGCACTATAAAAGTGACTTTCAACATGTTTATAAGAAAAGACACACAATATGAAGTTTGAAGATGAAGCCTGGAGGTTATGCGCACACTTGGAAGTAGGAGTTCCTCGGAAACCATGCCAGCAACGACGGAGGACAAAACACCAAATTTTGGCAGGGCCTACAGGGATGACGTGTGGAGTGTGTTGAGTAGAGAGGCATGACAAGGTGGCACACATCTCAAGGTAGATGAAATTGATGAGAGGCACTGATTGTGAAGTTAGATCTATGGCTATCGCTATGCCTTGGATCCGAAAGATGTAGGGTAGTTATCATTGCGAAAATGCGACAAGGTGACATGTGTTAGGGCTGATAGCAAGGCAGTTGAGGTGGCGGTCATGTAGAAAAAGGATCTAAAATTGGCACACATCCCGAGGTAAGATCAGACGGTGCACATGATGGTGCTAACCAAAGATGCAAGGTAGTTAGTCATTAAGGGAACATGGCAGCACAAAACATGGCGCTTGGACATGTGGTAGGCTAGAGACAACAGGGTGATGTAGGCACCTAGGTGGAGCTGTAGAACCAGTTAGAGAATGCCACATGGAAAATTTTTATGCTAATGAAATAAAGGGTAAAGGCTGTGCAAGATTAAAGGGAAAATGCAGAATCAGATTTAAACAGAGATAAGGTGCAGATAAATAAAGTTAAAAGTCTATAGAAAATAAGCATAGAAATAAATTAAATTGAAGAATGTAAAGTGTCGTGTGCAGATTTAAATTTAAGAATACTTCAAACTATTCAAACTATTGAAAAGATGTGTACAGGAGGGAAACGTTTGATTAATGATTTATGGGGTAAATTTTATCAAAACAACAAGTGTAATATACCGTTGGAAAGGTCTCCAGATGTGGATTGTATTTTCACAATCAATTTGAGTGCATAATCAAAGTGGTGTGAACATAATGAAGAAAGAATGAATTAACTCAAAATTGGTTAAAGCAAAGAAGACATGTGGTGTTTCAAAAAAATATCTGGAAACCTTTCTCTTTGGGCTACTTATTCAGATTTCTTCCATTGGTATAGGGTTCCAATCCTGGTCTCCATAGAGGGTTGCAGAGTACTGGCTTCAGAAGTTTCCAGTCTATTCTTGGTTCCACTAGGGTGTAGTTTTTGCCGTATTAGATGTGTGTTAAATTAAAATAGAAATTTCTTGTATCTTTTGCATATTATTGAAGCTGTATTTCTTAGATTAAGTTTGAACATGTACATGATTCATCACACTTAATGAAATCATTCAAGTTTCAAGTCTCTCCTTGGTGTCAATCTTGTGAGTTTTGGATTTTCTAATTCACTGCATAGGGTTACCTATGTATATGCCATTAGTTTTCTATTCTGATCTAGGACCAAATTAAATAATGCTATGGATAGGGCATAGACTCATTCATCTTGTCTACAAGAGTGTCATGCGCAAAACTAGGGCAAAACACACATACAAATTTTTTTTTTAAAACGCATAAGTATGCACAACTATCAGGGGAAGAGTTGGAAGGATAAAAGAAAGGTATAGTTAACCTTCAAATCTCATGGTAACTGCGCAGATTGAATAAGGGTCAAGCCACAACAGACACAAAATTGGGCATCAACTTATTCCACGGTTATCTAAATCCCCAACTTGGATTTACCTAAGTCTGATTCCTCGTTAAAAATTATGATGGTAGTTATTGGTTCAGGAACATATGTTGATCTGGGTTGCCCTTACCTAACCTTATATCTAGATTGTAACTTAATTCATCCATGTTTAATTCTAGTTAACATAAGACAAAGAGATATTGACAAGATTGCGATTGAATAATATTTTCACCTATATAAATGTACTGTTAATTAAAATCCAATTCTATAATCAATTCCAATTTCATAACCTACTAAACATCATTAATAAAATTATTCTCCTATTACCAAACAACATACTTTTCTAATCCGTCGATTCTAATGTACGACTTTAATTTAACCTTTTCACTTAGACAATAGAAATATCTCCTAATACAACATTAAATTTACTTTTAATTATAATCAAGTATAACCCTTAAATAGATCACAAGAGCAATATAATCCCCCCCTTAGAATGATAAGGAATAAAAATTTAACGTCATCTAAACAATTGAATTTAAACGAACAATTCTATCTCTCTCTAAAGACTACTCAATACTTAAGACAAAATCCCTAATAATTAGATTCATAAATGTCACAATTATAATCTAACCTAAACCAATAATGTTACATAACCTTTAGAATGAACCATCATTATGTTATTGCGTGGATCTAATTCAAATTAGAAATTAGAAACTATTAACAATCCCATCCATCATCAAACACTTAAGGTTATAAAGTTGACAATTAAAAGAACTACCCCATTGATTTGATATACATATGCCTAAAATATTACACCTTAAAAGATTTAAAACAAAATAATTACATCATATAAACTAATTTAATATTTACTAACTAATTTCTAATCTAAATATCTAATAATCCTACTAATCCTAAATAACATTTTAAACTATCAACACAAAAACCCATAGCCTAATCTACCAATTAACCTTTTTACAAGATGAAACAAGACTAAGATTTCAAAATCTGCAAGGTAAAATGGAGAGTACAGAAAGACATGACATCCAGGGGGGGCCACCACACTACCTACATACCCCACTAAATATTTCCTAAGGCAAAGTAAGCAAAAACATATGGAAGGGTGAAGGGAAGCGAATCAAATTCCTATGTGGAAGAGGGCTGAATTGAGGGGGGACCCACCACATGTCTCATCATCTCTGAGCATGCAATTTTGCATGAGGTGAGTTGACTTGTCTTGGGGCCCCACCACCAAACTAACCCAACTACTTCAAAATTTTGAAAGCAAGGAAAGGGCAGCAAGGTGGCACATTTATCAAGGAGAAAGGTGATGGAAAATATCCCATCTCCCAAGTAAATTCGAAAGGAGGAAGGGGAAAGGTTGACTTGGGGTGCAAGGAATAATACATGTCAGAATACTTGCTTGGGGAGAAAGGACAAAAAGGAAAGGGTGGCGAGATTCCCAAGTAGTTTAGCCCCCTTTTTGCAAGGTGATAGAATTTATTTATTTTAGCCTTCCATCTTATTCACACTTCTCCCGTGGGTCCCACTAGCCTTTAAGTTATATG
>MU226429.1:962766-990152 GCA_018584345.1 Thuja plicata
TGTCAAGTGACACCAAACAAAATATACATCACATTCACAAATGATATGTCCAAATAACAACATAAATTAAAACTATCAACACACATTCAGATTACATTTACAACAAGGGTCACATTACAATGAGGTTTAACCCCTATTTGTATTAAACCTTGTCTTTCTCAATTCACATGTGTTTAGCCCTGATTCTCCAAAAATTTTCATGGTTCCCATTTCTACACACTAAACTTCGAGCATCAGTAGTCCAAGATGATAAAATTACATGCAATATATATTTTCAAATTATAATTTGCAACATTAATCTATAAGAAGAATTAAGCCTCTAATTGAAATTTTCATACATAAATGTTTAAAACATAAGAATTCCTTAATCACCATGACATAATCATTCATATAATAGTCAAGTCAAATCATAATTCAGTCTTCTCATCAATTCATTGATCTAAACATATATAATCAAAGTCAACCACCTGTTCTAGGTCTAATCCATATCAAAATATAATCCACACAATATAATCATCACATTATAATATCACGAGTCCCTGTTAGGATAAAAAAAAGTGTATCAATGTATCGAAATATAAAGTGTCAAAGTGTGATAAAAAAATGAAGCTATGATGGGTCGGGGTGAGGCCTCACAAAGAGGATCTTATAAGTAGTGGTTGGGCTAGATTGGTTGTGTTCATGGATTTGATTTTTTGACAATAGTTGGTTCATGTTTCTAAAATTTGCATTTGAGATATGCCGATGGATAGGGCATTGATCGAGGATTAGTAACTTTTATAGAGATGCATGTCTAGTTAAGTTTATTTTATATTCTGCAAATTTGAATTTAAACTCTGACATATCTGAAGGTTTTATGTGGTTTGTGGTGTTGTACCAATCTCATGCTCCACTTCAAAGTCGACGTTCGATGGGTGATTAGGCAGTTACCTCGTATCTCCCAGTCGTGTTGAGTTATTGTGAGATCTCTATTGATTGATGCAAAAAAAAAATTGAAGGCGTTAAATGGTGTCCCCCCTTGGTTTTGGAGAACCTAAAGCGTAGAAGGATAGATCTGCATCCTTGTTAATTGGTCCTTTTTACTCTATTGTGAACTCCTTGGAGTTGGCTACTCTTAAAGATTTATTGCAAAGTGAAAAGGTTGTTGTGTTAGAATGTATATGAATAATTGAGAGGGGGGTGAATCAGTTATCCTCGGGTCTAGATGTACCAATTGAAAATTTATAGCACTTTAAACAACTAATATCTGCTTGGCAGCAATAGCATTAATCAACAACATAAATATGTAGTTTATTGTTCAAATGTAATCAGCTTGTAGAAACTTAACAGTAAAACACAACATAAACATTCACACAAGTTGACACTAGTATTTAATGTGGAAACCCAAATTGGGAAAAACCACCAGTAACATGCTACCAATTTTTCACTCTTCTGAAGTGAGCTCTGCTAGGAGCCAACCCTATTAAAGGTTACAAAACACATTGCTAAATGTGACAAGGTTAAAGGATTTAATCACCCTGTCAGGAGTGACCTTGTTAGAGGTCTTAGAATATTCCACCTGAATGTCACCTTTCTCAAAGTATTTATACAATGAATGTTAGGTCAACCTGGTTAAAGGATTTTGACTGATACAATGGTTAGAAAGTAATTAGAAGGTGTGATCTGATACATAAACTTACTTTGCAAATCCAAATCCTATTCAACTCTTATGCTAACTCACTGAGTGGCCTCCATTCTCATTTCAATATTTAGATCTGCTTGGAAATCCATCAAGCAATCACTTTCACACCTCTCTGCTTCTCTGCTCTACCTTCTTTGCTAGATTATGCCAATTAGTCAATTAACCATGCAATCCTCTTGCATAGACTTTTTGCATACATACATCATTTTGAATAACCCCTTGAGGTTATCTTATACCTCTTCATCTAGGTAAAATAAATCTTTGCCGCTTAATCAAGATCGTAGATCCTAGGTTAGGTCAAATCCAACAGATCTTTCCATCTTTACATTTGATTTATTTCTCAAAAGAAATCACTAATTAAATCTTGGATCCATGCACTAATTATGGTTACCCATCCATTTAAATAGTGTGGACCAATCATACTTATCGTCAATTAACTTTACATATCCCAATAAATTTAATTATGTCAGCTAGAGATCTCTAATCTCAACATTTACAGAAATAATGCTTCTCGGCCAACACTATGTTCTTCCACTTAGTCATCACTGTTTTCCTCAAAAATTTACTAGTGTTTGGGCGACACTAGAAATTATGCTCGGCATACACTGGTGCTCGGTCAACACAAACTTCACTCGGCATATACGGTTCCCAGTAAACTGACATCTTGACTTAGTGTAGTAGATAAACAACACATCACTTTGCCAATGTGCCAACTGATGAAGTACCCTTGTGATTTCCCATAACTCAACCATTTCACTCGGTCTTCTTGTTATCCTTGCCTTCAAATATTCTTCAAAAATCAATAGATATGGTACTCAAACAGATAACAATAGTCTCACCAGTTAAGGTTTGACATCAATGAAAAAACAACAATTATTTACATTGTAGCTTTCCAACAATCTCCCTCTTTGGCATTGATGGAAAAACTAAATATTAAAACAATAATTTTGCAACCATAGTTACCATACAATCCAAAAAGTTTTCCTGTGTTCCTTGATATGAAAAAATCTTCATTAATGTCTTTAGCTTCATTCTGATTCTCATATTGTAAAACATTTCCCCCTCTGTCTCTATAATCACAATGAAATGTTTCTATTTTTGTTCATCTGTAGACTCTTTCTTTTTCTCTAAGTATATTAATCTCTCCCTCTTTCAGTAAAATTCTCCCTCTTTGACAACAATGCCAAAGACATTGACATCTTCATCATGTAGATTCTTCTATTCTAACTCAGTATCATGTTGTTCTTGTCGTCTTGTTTATGACTGATCCTTTTTTCTATCCTTGTCTATCTTTCACAGCTTTAGGTAGAATCCTAAAGTGTGACTACCTATGCATCAATGTGTCAAATATTCTGAATATCAAATTTGATGCAACAATACCATTCTAAACTAATTAGCCTTAGTTAGGGGAATCACCCCTAATTTACCTCGTAGATACTCATGAGCATCTTTGGGTAGTGCCTTTGTAAACATGTTATCTAACTGTTCCTTAGTATTCACATATTCCAGTCTCACTTCCTTGTGTTGAACTAGCTCCCTCAAGTAATGATACTTGATAGCTATATGCTTTGTCTTAGAGCGCATCACAGGGTCCTTAGAAATATTGATGGCACTCCTGTTATCACAATATAACAACTGGTTCTGTGATCACTTCTTTCATACCTTTTAGTAGTATCTTCAACCATACAATATTAGATCAGTTAATTGCTACTGCCACATACTCAGCTACAACTGTAGATTGTGAGGTGCAATTCTATTTCTTGCTTGTCCATGAAACCAATCTCTTTCCCAAAAGATTTGTGCCACATATGGTGCTTTTCCTATCATCCACATTTCTAGCCCAATCAGAGTGAGTATAAAATATGAGCTCAGACTTATCATTTCTTTTTTAATACAAACCATTTTCATCTGTTCCTTTCAAATATCTTAGATTTTTTTTTACTACCATCATATGAGTTTCCTTGGGATTGGTAGAAAATCTTGCAACAATTCCAACAGCCAGAGCAATATTAGATCTATTGTGTACAACATATTGCAGCTTTCCAATCATTGACCTATAAAGGGTTTGATTCACTTCTTTTGTATCATTATTTTTTGTTAACTTATGTCCAGTAGCCATGGGTGTACTCATTGGTTTTGATTCTTCCATGCCAAAATTTTTTAGTATCTCCTTGACATATTTTGATTGAGTAATATAGATACCATTCTTCATTTGATATATTTGCAGGCCAACAAAGAATTTGATTTCACCAAACATAGACATCTCAAATTTAGTTTGCATCTCTTTTGCAAATGTTTGGCATAACACATCTTGTCCACCAAATATAATGTCATCAACAAAAATTTTAGCTAATAAAGTGCCTTTATTTTGTTCTATCTTCAAATACAGATTGTTGTTGTCATTGGTTCTTGCAAATCCAATCTTTATCAAATAATTGTGCATTCTCTCATACCATGCTCTTGGTGCTTTCTTTAGTCCATATAGTGCCTTGTGTAATCTGGAAACCATATTCCTCTTGCTTGGGTCAACAAATCCATCAGATTTTTCAATGTACACTTCTTCTTCTAATATTTCATTTAGAAATGCTGACTTTACATCCATCTGATAGACTTTAAAACCTTTATAGGCTGCATATTCAAATAAGGTTATGAATCCTTCCAATATTGCAACTGGGGTGAATGTTTATCCATAATCAATTCCTTCCTCTTGTGCATAACCCTTGCATACTAGTCTAGCTTTATTCCTTGTTACTTCTCCATGTTCATTCATCTTATTTCTGAATACCCACTTAGTACCAATTACATTTTTATCATTCGACCTAGGTACAAGTGTCCAAGTCTTATTCTTCTCAATCTATTCAATCTGTTCATTCATGGATTGTATCTGATCTTCATTTTCTAAAGCATCTTTTACTATTTTAGGCTCAAAATCACATAACATGCATGTACCATCTCTCAACTTACTTCTTGTCATAACTGCAGAATCCTTTGATCATATGATTTGATCAGGTTTATGGCACCTCTTTACATAATTTGCTAGAGCAGTTTCTTGTCTTACTTTAGATTCATTGTTCTCATTCAATTCAGGTCAATTGTGTGTCTCAACATCTCCATTAGATAGCTCGGCAATTACCTCCTGTTTCCTGAGAACCTCATTTTGTGACTTGACAGGTGCTAGCTGTTTCTCGCCAAATTCATTCTTAGGTTCAGGTAATACATTAGAATCTTTCTCATCTAGATAGAAAAATGATTTGTAACTTTCAGGTTCCTATGTGCTTTCTGCTTCATTTCTTTCTGCATATTCATCAATTCTAACATTTACACTTTCCACAATTTTGTTAGTGTTAGAATTCAAACACTTATATGATTTACTCTTAGTTTAATATACAAGAAATATGCCTTTCTCACCTTTAGCATCTACTTTTCCATTTATGTTATCCTTCAGTATGAAGCATTTACTTCCAAATACTTTGAAATATCTTACATTAGGTGCATATCCGTACCATAGCTCATAAGGTGTAGCATGAGTACCTTTCTTGACCTATACTCTATTTAGGGTATAGACTATTTTACTCACTGCTTCTCTGCAATATTTTTCTACAACATTTTTCTCCATCATCAGTCTTCTGGCACAGTCCATGCTATATCTATTTCTTCTTTCAGCAATACCATTCTGTGGTGGTGTCCTAGGTGTAGACATCTGTCTTTTTATACCTTGGTCATTACATAACATGTTAAAATCATTAGAAATAAACTCGCCTCCTTGACCAGATCTCAAACATTTTAGACTTTTACCTGTCTCCTTTTCAACTTTTGCCAAGTACCACTTAAATAACTAGAATGCATCAGATTTTTCTTTGAGAAACATAAAAGTCATCATTCTGGAGTAATAATCAAAAAATAGAATGAAATATCTATCTCCACAATAACTTTTCTCACCAATGGGACCACAAAGGTTAGTATGAACCAATTCCAGAATTTCCTCAAAAGTATGAGTCTTGCTTTTGAAACTAGATTTAGTCATTTTTCCCAATTGACATTGCTTACACATTGCATTTTCAGATTTCTTTAACTTAGGCAACCCTCTAACCTTTTTCAATTTTCTTATGCTTACCAAGTTATCAAATTTTACATGACACAACCTTTTATGCCATAGCCAAACATCATTATATTATGCAAACAAGCATGTCTCATCAGCTAAGTCCAGATAGAATGAGTTACCTTTTGTTTTCTCTCCACTACCAACTAGTTCTTTAGTGGCATCATAGATCTGTTCCTTCTTGTGATGGAATTCAATTCTGTAACCAGAAGTATTTAGCTATGCAACACTCAATACATTATAGTTAAGATCATCAACCCAATATATATTGTCACATCTGATCTTATTAGTCAATTTAATTTATCCTTTCCATTTAACAAGACATAGTGCATCATTACCAAATTTAACATAACCGCCATTGCACTGATCTAGGGTTTCAAATTTATCCTTGTCACCAGTCATGTGATGTGAACAACCACTATCAATAATCCAATGGTGACCTTTACTCATATAAGAAATTAGTGCAGTTTTCTCATCATCATCAGAATCATCTTTCATAACAACATACACAACTTCTATATCATTTTCATTAGAATTATCAGTTCAACTGTCACAAGCTTCTTCAGCTATATAGAAATATTTCTTACCTTTGTCTTTGTAATCCTTATACTTTCTAAAGTCTCATTCATCCTTTCTATCTTTGTACTTGATGTCCCTTCTTTCATCTTTGTCATTCTTATCAGGACATCTAGGAGCAATATGACCAACTTTGTTACATGAAAAACAAATGATAGGAAGTTTACCTTTGAATTTTCATTTTCCTCTAGATAGTCTTTTTGCCATAAGTGCCTCAAGTTATTCCAGATCATCATCTGTAGTGTCGCTATCACTATTTATACATTTCTTTCCTTTCTTTGACTTGTTAAGGACCAACTGGGATCTGAATGCAGAATCAATACCTTGTGGAGTGTAGTTATCAAAATTTGACATCTCAAATACAGTAAGTCTTCCTACCAGACCTTCTAAAGTCAAATTTTTATTAGGAGTACATCTTAATTCTTGAATTGCAGACTCTAATAACATATATAGGAAGAAGAGTTCTCAGTACCTTTCTCATAATGGTGTTATCATCAATGGTTCCATTATCTACTCTAATAGAATTCACAACTTCCTTTATCCTACCATAGTATTAAACTATATTTTCTCCTTCTTGTATTTTCATTTCATCAAACTTACCTCTTAAACTTTCAAATTTGGCTCTCAGCACATTTTTATGTCCTCCATAGATGGCTGCTAGGGTATCCCACATCTGCTTTGCATTTGTGCAGTTCTTTATGTCCTCAGATTTAGGATAGCTCATGGATGATGCAATCTCCAACATTGCTTGATTGTGTTCCTGCTTTTCTCTTAACTATTCAGTGGTGAAAGGTGTAGTGGGGGCTACATAGTCATGTTCAATATAGCACTTAGCACCATCACCAATACCAACCAGATGCAATTTCATCAAACTCTGCTATGCAGGGAAGTTATCTTTGTTCAACTTTGGTACCTCCTTTTTATACATCTTGATCTTTTTCTCCAAGTACCTTCAAACTATTTTCAAGAGACCAAGGCTCTGATACCAATTTATAGAATGTATATGAATAACTAAGGAGGGGGGGGGGGTGAATCAGTTATCCTCATGTTTAGATGTACCAATTGAAACTTTATATCACTTTAAATAACTCAGTTCTACTCGACAGTAATAACATAAATCAACAACATAAATATGCAGTTTACTGTTCAAATGTAATCAGCTTGTAGAAACTTAACAGTAAAACACAACATAAACATTCACACAAGTTGACACCAATATTTAACGTGGAAACACAAATTGGGAAAAATCACCAGTAACATGCTACCAAGTTTTCACTCTTCTAAAGTGAGCTCTGCTAGGAGCCAACCCTGTTAAAGGTTATAAAACACATTGCTAAATGTGACCTGGTTAAAGGATTTAATCACCCTATCAGGAGTTGCCTTGTTAGAGGTCTTAGAATATTCCACTTGAATGTCACCTTGCTCAAAGGATTAATACAATGACTGTTAGGTCAACCAAGTTAAAGGATTTTGGCTGATATAATGGTTAGAAAGTAATCAACGGGTGTGATCTGATACATACAACTTACTTTGCAAATCCAGATCCTATTCAGCTCTTATACTAATTCACTGAGTGGCCTCCATTCTCATTTAAATCTTTAGATCTACTTGGAAATCCATCAAGCAATCACTTTCGCAACTCTCTACTTCTTTGCTAGATCATGCCAATCAGTCAATTAACCATGCAATCCTCTTGCATACACTTTTTGCATACATACATAATTTTAAATAACCCCTTGAGGTTATCTTATACCCCTTCATCTAGTTAAAATAAATATTTTCCGCTTAATCAAGATCGTAGATCCTAGGTCAGGTCAGATCCAATGGATCTTTCCATCTTTACATTTAATTTATTTCTCCAAAGAAATCACTAATTAAATATTGGATCCATGCATTAATTACAGTTACCTATGCATTTAAATAGTGTGGACCAATCGTGCTTATCCTCAATTAACTTTACATATCCCAATAAATTTAATTATGTCGGCCAGAGATCTCTAATCTCAATATTTACCAAAATAATCCTGGTTGGCCAACACTGTGTTCTTCCACTCGGTCATCACCATTTTCCTTATAAATTTACTGGTGCTTGGTCAATACTAGAAATTATGCTCAACATACACTGGTGCTTGGTCGACACAAAGTTTACTCAACATATACTGTTCCCAGTAAACTGACATCTTGACTTAGTGTAATAGATAAACAACACATCACTTTGCCAATGTGCCAACTGATCAAGTACCCTTGTGATTCCCATAACTCAACCATTTCACTTGGTCTTCTTTTTATCCTTGCCTTCAAATATTCTTCAACAATCAACAAATATGGTACTCAAACAAATAGAAATAGTCTCACCAGTTAAGGTTTGACATCAATGAAAAAACAATAATTGTTTACATTGTAGCTTTCCAACATGCTGTTCAATAATCACAGTAAAAAAGAACCAACAAAATGGCAACTCCACTGAGGAGTGGAAGTAATTTGCAATAAATAATTTAGGTTTATCAAGTTGATCTAGACTCCTGGCCTGTTTGTTTATAGATCTAGTCATTTTCCACCATATCCATTTGAGGATAAGAGTTATAAATGTTTGTAAATCTGAAATTTCTTCAGATCCTAATAGTCAGCCTGGGTGTTGTTGTTAAAAGAATTTTGAATGTCTTCTTTGTGAAAGAAATGTGTCAAATGCTATTGAATTGTTGAAAGTATTCTATCTTTGTTGATTCCAACTTGTTCATGTTCTATTCTTGACATTCTCACAGTAGTGAGTGGCGACTCTGAAATATCTCTGCACAAGTGTGCATTTAATAAATAAATTTGATTAGTGGGAGACACTTGGAGCAAGGATTTAGAAGATGCTCGAAAGATTCAGTGGTGGATTTACCAAATTAGAAAGGAATAAGAAGAATGATAGAATAAAAATAATTATCCAGGCAATCCTCATTTTCTTTGAGAAATAATCAAGAATTTCCCTATCAAGTGATAGCAGCACTAGTTAAAAGGGAAAAGTATTGAAATATGGTTTGCATACTATTGTGTTGTTAGTTTTAGCTTTTATCTTTGGCTGTGGTATGCAAGTGGTTTGAAAAGTTTGGTCAAGTTATTTATGGTCAAAATGAAGTTTTTATGAAGACATATGAGAATGTACTCTAATTATTTCCAGCCTTGTGTATGTTGAGTGTAACTGTGCCTAATAAGATGTCCCAACAATGTAGTAAATAGGGTCTTGGCATTAAGTTGTATGCAGCCCTAAATTTCAATGGCATTCTGAGTTACCTGAATCTTATTCCATATGAAATCAAAAAATACTTTACTAAATTCAGTGGTATGAAAGAGGAATCGACCGATAAGAATTTAAATGAGTTCATTAATATGATAGAGGATTTTGATGTTGTTGATGAGGATATCATTATGAAGTCGTTTGCCCAATCTTTAACGGATGAGGCAAGAGAATGGTTCTCATTTTTGTTACCATAATCTATCATCTCATGGAAAGAATTGGAAGAAGCATTCAATGAACAGTACAATGAATGGGTTAGTGAATATGATTTGATTGCTGATTTCTTTGATACTCATATTGAAGATGAGGAGCTGGTATCTAATTTCAATCTCAGATTTATGAAGACATTGAAGAAAATTCCTAAGAAGTGTAGACCCCAAGATGCCATGGCTTAGGTTGTATACTTATGCGTGTTTGAAAAAAAGATGAGTTACAAGCTGAGAGATAAAGAACCTCAGAATTTATATCGAGCATGTTAGATGGCGAGAGACATTGAAGGAATGATGAAGTTTGGTTTCATGAGATGTCATAAATATGAAAGTACAACTTCTCATGGGACTGCATATGGGGATGAATATAAAAGTGCATAAGCTCCATGGAATTATCAAAAGGTTGGTGAGTTTTATGTCCCAAATGACACACAGATAACTAGTACAAATCAAATTCAGAATGCAAATTTCAACCAGTAGTATAAAGTTTTTGCTGACTCTTTTACACACATTCAATTTCAAGTTGAGACAGAGGTAAAGGAACAAGTAAGAGATGAAATTGTTTCAGAAATAGAGGTTCAAAGGTATCATTCTTATGATGATCATGTAAGTGATAAATATGATGAAGAAATTGTAGATATTGATTCAGATAATTATCAACATGCTGCTCCAATTATGTATTTGTCTTATGTATCTCCTAGCAATGCTGGTTATGTTTCTCATGAGGCTAATGTGGATCCAAAAGTTGTATAATGGGATCAGAAGGAATGGATAAGCCTCAAAATGTGTTTACTCTAGCTCTATGTGTCCCAAATGTTATCTATGAAGAATTGATTGATGTGTGTATGCATGAAGCCAAGCCTGCAAATGATTATATATGTGATGTTTTAGCACAAGAGCTTCTTCACACAGTTGATGATGTTCCTTTTCAGCATTCTCATCAGCAAGGTATGCTTAATCCAATGTGTAAATATAAAAAGATTGAATCCCTAAGTGATCAGAAAAACCTTGTAAGTTTTGTTGAAACCAATGAGGATTTCCTTCTGAAAATCATGATTATAATTGCTTATCTTCTCAAGCTCATAAGGTTGAATGTGGTTCAAATTCTGATGATGCTGATTCATATTTTTCTATCATTGATGAAGATGAATGTGATATTGAAAATTATTGTGGATATAATGAAGTTTTTAATCCAATCTTTGATGAAGAAGTAGGTATGAATCAGCCAATACTTTGCTATTCATATTTTGAGAAGGGTTTCCATGTAGTTTCTAATCCTTTGTTTGAGGACATAGTTGAAAATTCAATTGATTGGAATGATATATCATTTTATGAAAAGGATAACTATGGGAACCATGATGAAATGTCTGATTCAATATGCTTCTCTAATGATAAATATTCTTCTAGTATTGATTTTGAAGATTCTGGTACCTTGGAAATGAATGAAGTTTCTTATTATGAACCAAGTATGAAATCAAAAGTTACAATTCAAAGTCATTCCCTTGAATGTGGTGTAGTATGTATGGGGTTGAGTGTGAGAATATTTTCTTTGATGTTCAAGCACTCACTGAGGTAAATCATCATGATGTTTCTTATGTGGTTGAGTTTGAATGTTTTAAATTTCTAATGCAACCGGTTGCGTATTTACTTAAGCATGTTAAGGAGATTGAAAGAAAAGAATATCATGTTGCATATGAATGTTCATCATGTAGTGAATACAAAGGATATTTTTCAGATTATGGATATTTTCATCCAATGAATGATTTTGTTATACCACAAGAGGATATATGTGATGAAATTGAGAAATGTGATAGTGGCATAAATTATGCAAATTATTTTTAGAATGATCGATTGCTTGGAAAGAAGTTTTACATAATGATAATACTGCTCAATGATGAAAATAAAACTTTTGATAGGGGTAAGTGATGATTTTAGTTTGATGGTTTTTAGCCATTTGTAAAAATTTTACATATTGGATAGCCACTTTGCTTTCCGTTGTGTGTGGTTTGTTTTCAATAAGGAACCTGGTTTTGGGAAGTTGGGAAAAGAAGTCTGATTGATTTTGAATGGTCTGCTTCACCAAGAGATTCTGAATTCTTTGCATGCCCGCAAGAGGCACGCCTCCCTAGATAGAGCCACTATTGGTACTCTCAAATTTGGAACAAATTTGGAGTGACCAATTTAAAATTTTCTCTAAGGCAAGGTCAGTACCCCTGAAAACTCTTTGAAGAGGCCTAATTGAAGTGCAAGTAAAATATGACTTGATGATTTGTATGAGATACTGATTGGGGAGCATGTACAAAACCTTTCATAGAGTAAATAAAATGAGTCACAACTTTCAGATATCAGATTTGATGTATTTTGAAGAGGGTCATTTGGAGCTATTCACACAAATTTGCATTTTGCACTTATTCAGTTGTTAACAAGTGACTTACTTCGCATGCTTTCATCTTTGGACGAATAAAGTTTGATAGCATAAGGATTATTTAGAGGTGTTGTAGGTATGAGAGAGAAGCTTCATTTACATCTTCATATCCCTGCAAGTTCATTTGCACAGTTTTCCAAAGCCAATCTATTTGCAATTAATTCTCATTCCTAGAGTCTAAATTGTAGAATTATGAAGTTGCCTACTTTGAAGTGTTTTAGTTTGTATCTGTTAGAAACACTGAGAGGGGGGGTGAATTAGTGTTTATCTATTAATTATATTTTAGCCAATTAAACATATATCAAATGTGCATCCAAAGAAACATAACACAAGAATACATAACACATGATATGATTATGGAGAACCTTGATCAGAGGAAAACTCCGGTGGGGATTAGTACTTACAAATATTGTACTAGGTATAATGAACCTGTTAAAGTTCCTTTGCCCTGTTAGGAATAGTCTTTACAAATTAAGTACAATGACCTGGTTAAAGGTTTGACCCTATTAGGAGTCTTTTACAAAACCCTATTAAAGGTATATGGCTCACTGCCTAGGCTCACTACCCAATAAAATGAAGGCTACAACCCTCTGAATGTTGATATGCACTATATCAAAAATGAACTACTATGATGACACTGTTGTCTGATCAATTTCATGTATGTGTGAATGCTCTTACTCTCTTAAAGAGCTATATCATCTATTGACTTCATAGTACTGTCCCTCTGTAACTTCCTCTTGCATAATAATCGACACTTGTAACATATCTTTACATTACATACTTATATCTTCAAATCTGAATAGGCGCGACCCAAAACAAATCAGTAGTTGGCCCTAAAACAAAATATACAACGCTTCTGAACAAGTCGGCCTAAGCGTTTTTACTACAAAATTAATTACATTAATACAAACTTATAACTAAAGGTGCTTAGCCATTACATTACAAACTCATTCACGCTGATCAAAATTGTAGTCGGCTTCCATGCTCTATTTCCTGGACTGCAGGTCTACTAATCTACCTGTAACTTTTTCGTACTGATGTTACATACTCTGTGTGTCTGGATCTAGCATGTATATACACCATAGAGTATATACCTAAGTACACATGCTCTGGTGTGATCTCTAACATGTGCACTGATGTACTGATCTCTGTATGTGTCTGTCTGCACTGTTTTCACACTTAGTCATTTTCTTTTCATGACAGAACTTAAGTATGACTTTGTTGCCATGATTGACAACACAAAATAAGTCATGCTTCCAAAGCCAATCTATTTGCAATTAATTCTCATTCCTAGAGTCTAAATTGTAGAATTATGAAGTTGCCTACTTTGAAGTGTTTTAGTTTCTATCCGGCTGAATGTCATGGCGAATTGACTGCTCCCCTATATTGTAGTCATGAAAATGTGCTATCATGAATATTTAAGGCCTATGCAAATCCATCTGATTTTCTTTCTCAGTCGATTCCAAATCAGATTTATGTAGTTTCATTGTGTTCCAATTGATAGTTTTAAATGCATGACTTTGAGGATTAATATTGACTGATTGGTTGATCATTAGAGAACTCCAATAAAAGTATTGTATCCCTCATGTGAAAGTGAATCTGTATCCAGGAGTTCAGATCTTAAGTCTTTCATTTGATGCCCTTGTGAATCAAAACCAAATGGATTTTATTCAGTTTTCTATGTTGAATGACCAGTCATCTAGGAGGCCAACTTTGCATATCAATATCTTGATGCTATTCAATTTCCACGATGAGTTAGTTGGTTATTTTCATTATATGCATGGAGGTATACCAATTTGGAAAGTTTGAAGGGTCTAACTATTGATTTTTTATGTTTCACAAGATCTTTTTAAAGGCAGTTTATTCTGTTTGGATCGCGATACACATCCTCATTTTAATTAGGATTTGGAGGATGACTCAGGTAACACATTTTAGGGTTATTTTGCCAACCTAAAAGTCATTATAAGAGATAAAATTTAAGAAAAATTTGGTTATTGTGAGTTGTTGGTGATCTGATGATTGTAGTGGTTGAAGTGGATGTTTCTATGAATAGTACAGTAATTTGAGCAGTGCTGAAGCGGATCTATCAAATAGAGTGTGCTACTTTTAGATTAGTTTTATTCGAGTTCATTCTCAAGGCAAGTCCTAACCAGTTTGTGATCAAAATAATTTAACAAGGTTACTCCTAACAAGGTATGTAGGATCCTAACATGTCTAAAGACTAAATCTTGTAATAGGGTGACTCTCACGAGGAGTTTCTAATCCCTTAACAAGGTAGTTCCTAATATCACTTTATAATAGCTCCAAACTAGGCTACAGATACTCTTAAGTAGGTATACTCCTAATAGGGTGATGTAATGCTCCTAACATGACAAATCTTATTTGTGCTCTAGTGAGATTTGTGGGTGGTAATTTCCACCGTAGTTTTTCTCTCTAACAAGGGCTTCCATGATAAAATATTGGTATCTTTGTGTTGATTTCATGGATGTATGGTTTAATATGCTTTTATGTTTCATGTTGGTTACTTTGGAAGTTGTTGAAAATATTTTTTAGATCTATGGTTGCACTAATTCACCCTGCCCCCCACTCTTAGTGCCTTATAACACTAACAATTGGTATTAGAGCCAAGTTCCCTTAAAGAAGCCTAACATCTTGGGAAGGATCCTTAAGGTAGATATGGAGATTTAAAGATATCAAAGGCAACTTGAAAATAAATTTGAAGATTCAAAAAGGTTCACTGACCAATTGAAGGAGAAACTCAAGAAATCAAGAGCTAAGAGGTGTGAGCTTGTTCAAAAATTATCTCAAAGACAAGATCTCATTGATCAACTATCTGAAGAAAGTGGATCTGAGGAATCTAAGGCTGCCCTAGAAGCTTCTACCCAGGAGAATAAGATATTATATGGAGACAAGAAGAATCTAAAGAGAGAGTTAGAATCCATGTCAATCAGGATGGGTGAAGAAATGAAAGCAAGGAAGACTGTAGAAGAAACAAGGAGAATTGGAGAGGAAGCCCTAAAAGCCAAAGAAAAAGCCCTAAAAGCTAAGGTGGATGAGCTTTTCAAATCTGAATAAGAGGTTGTAAATTGCATGAACATCTACATGAGACAAATGAAGAATATCAAGAAGCCCTAAGGCAGAATGAAAATCTAAGGAAAGAAAATAAGAAACTGAAAGGTGAGTTGAAGGCTGCAAATGATTTACTCAAGAAGTTTAATGAAACTTATGTAAAACTTGATGACAAACTCAAGAATTAGAGGGTGCATGGAGAGAACCAGGGTCTTGGCTACATCAGTTATGAAGTTGGTGAATCCTTTGTAACCAAGAAGAACATGAAAGATGAGAAAACCTCACCAAAGATAACTCTAAGAAATTATGGTAAGAGATCTTATAAAATAGTTTGTTTCAATTATCATAAGGTTGGAAATACTACTAATGTATGCAAACTAAATGTCAGATATATTATTCCAAGTGTTAGATCCAATGCTAGACCAAGTAATTTTCATGGTTATTTCTATAACAACAACAAGTATGAACATAGAGCTAATGAGTGCAGTACAAGGGTGAACAATCAATGGCTAAAAGTGAACCGATCAAGTCCTTATTAGAATGAGAACCAATGGAATGTTACATGTTCACATTGTTGCAATTATGGACACATGTAAATTAACTATAGATTGAGGACAAATAGAGGCAATGTAGGAGCTTGGAGATCAATAGGTATGGCATGTTTTCATTATCACAAGATAGGACACATTGCAAGGTTTTTTAGAGAAAGGAACAATAAGGTAAATCAACCGGCTAATTAGTCAAACAAGAAAAAGGGAAAGAAGATTGTGAATGTTAAAGAGACCAAAAATAAAATGAGGAAGATTTGGACAATGAAAAGTGAAGAAAAACCATCTGAAGATACCACATCTTCACCAGGTGTGAAGAATTCATCATTGAATTAGGTGGAGAAAACATTGTTTAATATGTTGGTACTCTCAAATTTGGCACAAATTTGGAATGACCAATCTAAAATTTTCTCTAAGGCAAGGTGAGTACCCCTGAAAACTCTTTGAAGATGCCTAATTGAAGTGCAAGTAAAATATGACTTGATGATTTGAATGAGATACTGATTGGGGAGCATGTGAAAAACCTTTCATAGAGAAAATAAAATGAGTCAAAAATTTTAGATATCAGATTTGATGTGTTTTGAAGAGGGTCATTTGGAGGTATTAACACAAATCTACATTTTGCACTTATTCAATTGTTACCAAGTGACCTACTTCACATTCTTGCATCTTTGGCCGAATAAAGTTTGATAACATAAGGATTGTTTAGAGGTGTTGTAGGCATGAGAGAGAAATTCATTTACATCTTCAGATCCCTATGAGTTCATTTGCATAGATTTCCAAAGCCAATCTATTTGCAATAAGTTATGATTCCCAGAGTCTAAATCGTAGAATTATGAAGTTTCCTACTTTGAAGTCTTTCAGTTTGTACCCAGTTGAATGTCATGGAAAATTGAATACTCCCCTATATTTTAGTCATGGAAATGTGCGATCATGAAGATTTTAAGGCCTGTGCCAATCCATCTGATTAGTTTTCTTAGTCAATTCCAAATCAGATTTATGCAATTTCACTGTGTTCTAATTGAGAAAGTTTTAAGTGGATGACTTTGAGGATTAATATCGACTGATTAGTTTGTCATTAGAGCACACTAATGGAAGAATCGTATCCCTCATGTGAAATTGAATCCGTATCTAGGAGTTCAGATCTTAAGTGTTTTATTTGATGCCCTTGTGAAATCAAAACCAAATGGATTTTATTCAGTTTTGTGTGTTGAATGACCAATCATCTAGGAGGCTAAATTTGCATATCAATATCTTGATGCTATTCGATGGTCATGATGATTTAGTTGGTTATCTAGATTATATGCGTGGAGGTATACCAATTTGGAAAGTTTCAAGGGGCTAGCTATTGATTTGTTATGTTTCACAAGATCTTTTTAAAGGTAGTTTATTCTGTTTGTACATTTGCATTTGTCAGTGTTTCTGAGTTGCCAAGTTTGATTAGTGTATCTTGCACGTGGATTTGAATTAGATAAAATACTTATATACACATCCTTATTATGTTTAAATGGATAACTATACCAGGCATTGGGGTCCCTTGATGTAATTTAGTTAGTTGTTAAGGGGAATGTTGGAGGCAGTTTATGCATTTGGAATATTATGCAGCAATAAGCTTCTCCGAGAGGCCAATTTTACAGATTAGTGTTTTATGCCAGGCTAGCTTCATGATGAAGGAGATGGTTTTATATGTTGTCTGCATGAAGAAATACCTTCAAATCCAGTGGGAGAGCATCACTAGATGATTTTCTATTTTTGAAGGGCCAAGTACAAACGCAGTTTATTGTGTTGTCAAATTTGCATTTCAAAAGTTGTGATCCTCATGGTACTGAAACTATAATAATAAATTACACCCCGCAAGTGGATGAAGAATGAAGAGTTGTACAATATTTTGAAAACTCCAAGAAAATGCATGAAATGAAAAAGGAAGTTGCTCATGTTTGATGGGTAAATACACTAGTTATATTTGTTAAAAAGGGGTTTGAAACTGCAAAACATTCAAGACAATTGCACTGGCAGGCGCAATGCCAAAATCCTAAACTTTTGTTAAGCATTCTTCTGCGTGTTCCATTATAGTTAAAATATGGAGGCACAAACAATGGTTTGTGAGCTACGTATAGGTAGAAACTGAGCACTTCAATGGTTTTTGATGCCTAGATGGAGGTATAATATCATTAAGTGATGATTGCAGTTTGAGAAAAGTATAAAATTAATGATTCAACTTTGATATGTAGAGAAAATTCTACTTGCGCAATGGAAGCAATAGACAAGGTGCATGAACTGTTGGTTATGCATTATTCAAAATTGTTGCAAAGAATTTTAAATGAGGAGGTAACCAATGTATTTGAAAACTCCAGCGTAGTATGGAGTGGCAAACATGAAAGAATCTTCAAGCTAATGTAGATGGCAGGGTAGATATTAGTAAAGCTCATGCAAGAAAGAAAAAAAATTGATCATTTTAAACATTAAATTGCACTTTCTATGTGCTGCACTGGATATATAAAGGGGAGACCAACGTCAAGCAAGTCATAGTCTATACAATACAAACAAGGGTGGGCTGCGTTAGACATGGGGAAACACTGCTTAAGTTCCTAAAGATATGAATATCATTAAGAAGTACCATGGTCCTTTGTTTGAATTTCCACCATTTTGGGAAGAAGTTGAGTGCTTTCTTGCCCACAAGTTTGAATGGTAGTAATGAAGGATATTCACTATCTGAGGATATGAAGAAAGGAGGATACCTAAGGTAAAGATAAAATGGCACCGTTAAAGAAAAAACTTGATGAGTTTGGCACTTTTCTTGTGAAGTTTATTGCAATGATTTGTATTTTGGTGTGGGCTGTGAACATTGGCCATTTCATGACCCTGCTTAGGATGGTATTTTGCATGGAACTTGGGAGGATGGTATTGTAGCATGCATAGGGTGTGAAGGAGTTTTAAAACATTCAAGCATATACTAATGGCAAGTTTAAGAGTGCTAAATCCTGTGGAGTCAAACAAAACCAAAGCCAATGCAATATAATGGGAATCTTACTTAGTTCAATGGAGCTACTACATTAACAAAAAAAACATCTAGACAAATGCATTACTTAATACCTCTAGGCCTGCGCAATGCATATGAAGTCTATGAAAGTTTGAGAGGTGACCTAGTGCAGGTAAGAGAGTAGGAGCAGAGGTGTTTTTTAAAACACATAAAAATAAAAAACATGAAGCACAAACAATCATGTGAACTGTTTGACAAGGAGGAGTGCTGGAAAATGCAATGTCAAGACCCTACGTAATGAAAAATGGAGGTGTTAAGTAATAAGGAAAACTAGTGCATAAGATTTGGAAAAGGCCACTGTGCAGGGTGTTTTTCATGAGACAAAGCATTAAGGTTTAATCCCACATGGCTTGTGGGTGCGATTTATATAGTGTTTATAATCTAAAAAACTTGTATGATAATATGAATAAGAAGCCAAGCGGCTCCTTGGCAGGCCCATTGGCTAGAGGATTGAATGCATAGGTGGGCCCCATAATTTTGGGAAGTGAAATGCCAGAAAGATTTAAAAAACTTGTGAACAATATCCCACATGCACCAAAAAAGTGACTTTCACCATGTTTATAATAAAAAACACACAATATGAAGTTTGAAGATGAAGCCCAGAGGCTATGCATGCGCATGGAAGCATGAGTGCCTCGAAAACTATGTGAGCGATGACGGAGGACAAAACACCAAATTTTGGTAGGACTTGTAGGGATGACATGGAAAATGCATTGAGAGGAGAGGCATGATGAGGTGACATGCATCTTGAGGTAGATGAAATCAATGAGAGGTGTTGATTGTGAAGGAATCTCTATGGCTATCACTATGCCTTAGATCTGAAAGATGCAGGGTAGTTATCATTATGAAAACATGACAGTGTGAGACATGGTAGGGATGACAACAAGGCAGTTGACGTGGTGATGAGGTGGTAGCCACATAGAAGAAGGATCCTAAATTGGAACACATCCTGAGGTAAGATCAGATAGTGCACGTGATGGCACTAACCAAAGATGTAGGGTAGTTAGTCAATAAGGAAACACGACAGCGTGACACGTGGCACTTGGACAGGTGGAAGGCCAGAGACAATAGGGTGATGTAGGCACCTAGGTGGAGCTGTAGAGCCAGTTAGAGAATGCCATGTGGAAAATTCTGATGCAAATGCAATAAAGGGTAAAAGCAGTGCGAGATTAAAGGGAAAATGCAGAATGAGATTTAAATAGAGATAATGTGCGGATAACTAAAGTCAAAATTCTACAAAAAATAAGCACAAAAATAAATTAAAATGGAGAATGTAAAGTGTCGTGTGCAAATTTAAATCTAAGAATACTTCAAACTATTCAAACTATTGAAAAGATGTGCATAGGAGGGAAAAGTTTGATTAATGATTTAGGGGGCAAATTTTATCAAAACAAGTGTAATATATCGTTGGAAATGTCTCCGGCTGAGGATTGTATTTTTGCAATCAATTTCAGTGCATAATTAAAGTGGTTTAAACAAAATGAAGAAAGAACAACTCAGCTCAAAATTGGTCAAAGAAAAGAAGACAGGTGTTGTTTCAAAAAAATATCTATAAACCTTTCCAATCCTGGTCTCCACAGAGGGTTGCAGAGTACTCGCTCTAGGAGTTTCCAGTCTGTTCTTAGTTCCACTAGGGTTTAGTTTTTGCTGTATTAGATGTGTGTTAAATTAAAATAGAAAGTTCTTGTATCTTTTGCATATTATTGAAGTTGTATTTCTTAGATCAAGTTTGAACATATACATGATTCATCATACTTAATGCAATCATTCTAGTTTCAAGTCTCTCCTTGGTGTCAATCTTGTGAGTTTTGGATTTTCTAATTCACTACATAGGGTTACCTATGTATATGCCATTAGTTTTCAGTTCTGATCTAGGATGAGATTAAACGATGTTGTGGATAGGGCATACACTCATTCGACTTGTCTATAAGAGGATCTTATAAGTAGTGGTTGGGCTAGATTGGTTGTGTTCATGGATTTGATTTTTTGACAACAGTTGGTTCATGTTTCTTATATTTTCATTTGAGATATGCCCATGGATAAGGCACTGATCAAGGATTAGTAACTTTTATAGAGATGCATGTCTAGTTAAGTTTATGTTGTATTCTACAAATTCAAATTTAAACTCCATCATATATAAAGGTTTTATGTGGTTTGTGGTGTTGTACCAATCTCATGCTCCACTTCAAGGTCAACGTTCAATGGGTGATTAGCCGGTTACCTAGTATCTTCTGGTCGTGTTGAGCCATTGTGAGATCTTTGCTGATTGATACCAAACAAAATATTGAAGGTGGTAAAGGGTGTCCCTCTAGGTTTTGTAGAACCTAAATCATAGAAGGATGGATCTACATCCTTGTTAATTGGTCCTTTTTACTCTATTGTGAACTCCTTGGAGTTGGCTACTCTTAAAGATCCATTGCAAAGTGAAAAGGTTACTGTTCATTAATAACAGTGTAAAAAAGAACCAACATAATCTATTGAATATCCCCTAGATGCATGTGTAGTAAGTTCTATTCTCATATTTAGATGCATATGATTATTTTGTTTTATGGTATGAATTTTTTTCTAACCACTTAAAGAATTGGTTGACTGGTAACAAGATCTTTGAAGGTATATGATGTTTTTATATCAATTGGTGATACATTTAATGTTGTAGAATGAAGGCAGATAAAAGGTTTTTTTTAGGTCTTATTGTGCTCCTACACATTCAAAGAGAAGACACAAAGAAACAAAAGTATATATTGAGAAATATGACAATATTCAAGGTGATTGGTTGAAGAATTTGTAGTGATTGTGTGAAGGAAACAACAAGGGTTTGAAGTTTCATTGAGCAGTGGTTGTCAAAGGTATTTATTTGATCTTATGAGCTTGAATTTGTTATTTGAAATATGGATACATCAATAATTGTGGAAATTACTGAAAGGACAATAACTGAATTCAAGAAACATCCTTTTAAGTCGATCGAAGATGATCCAAAGGGTGCCCTACCCAGTATAAAATATGGTGCTATGCATATTGAGGATGTGGGATCATACATTCATTGTAAGTTTGAAGACTTAGGTTCATCACACATTTTGAATCAATATACGGGGTCATGTTAAGTTTTGGTATTGATGGATGAACACTAAGTGGTTGTAGACAAGGGTTTTGCTCACGCGATCAATTTCCCAACTGAGTTTGAGGAAGATCAAGTCAAGTATGTGTTGAGATGAGTACATTACTAGTTTATGTGGCTTGACCATCCACATAATATTACTAAGGAGGGCATACACGAAGTTACAAGTTTCTGTGCAACCATTGAAGTTCTGGTGCTTAGGTCAATCTCATAGGATGTTTTCACAAATTTAACTAAATCATAGTGGGATAAGAGAGATGAAAACCAATGATATCCCTGGTTTGAATGTGATATTTGCATCTATGGTGATAGGTTACAAGGTCTATCACTCCAGGAGAATAAACAATGTTCCCACTACTGCAATTTATACTGCATATAGAATAGTAATAGAAGATGCAGAGTATGATTTATGTGCTGCAATGAGAGATCGGTTATTTTAGAACATGGAGAAGATCAGAAAAGACAAAATGAAAGTATTTAAATTCTGGTAGTTGATTATGGGATTGTTCTTTTACTTTCAGAATTACTTTCTTGGTGTTGGTACTATAAATCTAATAGAAGGTACACCCGTTGTTGTCCAATTGAAAAATTGCATTAGATTATTGGGTAATGGTTTTAATGAGAAAGTTTGGGGCTATTTCAAAGAATTTCAAAGTAAGATACATTAAAGGGAAAGGACACCAACCCATATTGTTGAGAAATAGAAGGATGATATATGTTTTATGGTAGATACTGACACTTGTCATATGGAGGTAGTAGTTCCTAGGACATCTTGGGCCATGCCTATGGGTTATGAGGTAGAAGGTGATATATTGACCTTACATGCTGAAGATCTATTATCAAAATTGGTAGATCCAAATGAACCTAGGTTTGGAACTTATAAGGAGAAGAGCGTGGAATTTCATAATAAATTGACAAAACCGGTGATTGAAAAGAAACTAAGAAAAGAAACTGAACAATTTGCATTGAAGAAAGGCTTCACATAGGAAATCATAAACAAGGCAAGAGCCAGACATGCTGCAGAGAAGGTTGGAACATCATGAGCAACAACTATAATTGAAGATGAATATGTAGAAGTTATCTCTTCTACAACTAGTAGTGTCTCATCTAGTAGGTAAACAAGAAGTGCATTAGTAACAATAAATAAGGAGAAAATCACTCCTCCAGCAAAGGCACCAAAAAAGGGAAGAAAAAACCTACACAACCAGAACCTACAAAGGAGAAGAGGTCCACTGGAAAAAGGAAGAAGGAGAAGGCTCAAATATTTGAGAATATTGAAGAAGAAGAAAAAGAAGAAGGAATAGAGTCTGATGAAGAAAAAAAGAAGAAGGAAAGTGGAAAAAAGTCAAAGGTGGTTGGTGTTCCTACCACTAAAATTGTCAAGCCTGATTTTGGAAAATATATTTTTGTTGACGATATCATTGCAAGATTCGAGAAGTGGGGTGTACTTGTTTGTGCAAGGAAATATTATGACAAGGTCAATGAAGAAGACCAGACAAAGATTGAGGATGCAGTTGTGTTTAGTATGCATAAATTGAGTAAATCTCTTATTGTGTTACAAGGATAGATTCATGCATCTTTGTATGCTAAGATTGAAGCTAGGTGGCATACAATATTAAAGAAAGACAAGGAAATAATTGAATATGTCTTAGTCCAATTACAATCGGAAATATCTATAGAGGAAATCAATGAGACACTTAAGAAATCTAGACACACATTCAAGATTAAGTCAAGAATTATAAGATTATTGATTGGTGATTCTCAATCAATACATGATGAAACTAAGAGCATATTGAAAAAATTCTTGGTTCTTTCTGAAGAGAAAGAAGATGAGCAAAAAAGATGAAGAGGAAAAAGGACAAGATGATAATGAACCTATCATTATACAGACTGATGAAGGATGGAGAGTTGATGGTGTGAAGATCACACTTGATAATGTTTATTTGGATGAGCCTAAGGATACCATGGACACCACAGGTGATGTTCCTATCATTGATATCTCTGAAGAACAAAAAGACACTATAGATAAATATGAGGAAGCACCCAAGGAAACAGAAGAACAACAAGAAAAGATGATAGAGAACAAAGGAACCGATCAAGATATGACCAAAGATGTATTAGTTGAAACATTTGTAGATGATCAAATACAACAGATATTGGTGATGGAGGCAATAGATGGAAATTCAGAAGTTGAAGATGTGCATAAGGAGAAGGCCATTGACAAGGATACATAAAAGTTAACAATTTTTTATTCTCTATCTTCTAGCATTGTTGGCATGGATGAAGATATACCAGCTATTAAAGGGAAAATGAATTTGACTACTATTAGTCCTAAGGAAATGATAGATATTTCTATGGATATTAAGTCTCAAGAAAAGAAGGAGAAGATGAGACAAGAGGCACATGTTTTACTGACTGCAAGAGATATACTCTTTGACTCAATGCATGAAGTTAAGTATGATGAGAAGGTCATACTGATGGAACAATTGGGTAAATTGGTGGCAACTACTGGAGAGAAAATGCAAAGTCTAGAGGATGCTGCAAACAATAAGAGTAGAAAAATATTATGAAAGGAAGAGGTCAAAAAAGTTGGCCCAGTCTATTACACTTGACAGAAATACCTTAACAATGGCAGTAAACAAGGTGGAATTTTCGCTAACTGAAGGTGGTAATATTATTACCTCAACTTTTTATTTCTCACAATTTTTGAAGAACTTAGATAGGAAGAGATGAGAAGCTCAATAGGAGCTAAGGCTATTAACAATTTCTTATCCTATTGATGGTTTAGATACAAGTTTTGGAGCACAAGTTGGTGTAATCAATCATAAGCTTAAGGCTTATAGGGATGAGTAGGAAAAGAAGATTGCAAACTTTGTGGAGTTATAGAGTCTATTGATTCCTAAGTTGGAGATTTTGCAAAAAAGTGTTTAAGAGGGTGGGATAGTGTTAGTCTCACCTGCTCTATGCACTATAGAAGGATTGGAAGAGCTTGCACATTTTCTGCATGGACATATATTTATCATGGAAAACCTATTGAACACTTGGGTTAATGACTTACAGGTTTTGAAGGCCAATTTTGCAGATGTAATCAGTAGATTGTAATAGGTATATGCTACTCTTGTTAGAAACACTGAGAGAGGGAGGGGTGAATCAGTGTTTGTCTATTAATTATATTTTAGTACTTTAAACATAAATCAAACATACATTCAATGAAGCTTAACACAAGAACTCATAACACATGATATGATTACGGGGAAACCTTGATAAGAGGAAAACCCCGGTGAGAATTAGTACCCACAAATATTGCACTAGTATAATGAACCTATTAAAGTTCCTTTGCCCTGTTAGGAGCAGTCTTTACAATCCAAGTACAATGAACCTATTAGGAGTCTATTAAAAAACCCTGTTAGAGGTGTATGGCTCACTACCTGAGCTCACTGCCCAATAAGATGAAGGCTACAACCTTCTGATAGTTGATATACACTATATCAAAAATGAACTGCTGTGATGACATTGTTGTCTGATCAGTTCCATTTATGTGCTGATGCTCTTACTCTCTTAAAGAGATTTATCTCATACTGACTTCACTATACTTCTCTTCTATGTCTTTCTCATGCATATTCTTTAACATTTGTAATATAAATTTACATTACATATTTATATGTTCATGTCTGAATAGACGCAAACCAAAACAAGACTATAGTCGGCCCTAAAAACATAATAGATAACGCTTCCAAAAAAATTGGCTTAAGCGTGTTTTCAACAAGACTAAAGAAATTATTACAAACATATAATCAAAGGTGCTTGGCATTTACACAACAAAACAATTCACGCTGATCCAAAAACTTAAGTTAGCTCCATGCTCTATTTTCTAAACTATAGTAGTACTATTCTTCCTGTAGCTTATCCGTACTATCATTCTGTACCATGTGTGTCTGGACTTAGTATGTACACATGTCATAGAACATATATCTAAGCACACATATTTTGATTCGATCTCTCGCATGTGTGCTGATGTGCTAATTGTTGTATATCTCTGTCTTCCCTGTTTTCCATACTTAATCATTTTGTCTTTCTTGACAGTAACTTAATATGACTTTGTTGCCATAATAACAACACAAAATAAGTCATATATCCTCTGGGAGTGAAATTTCCAACAATTTCCCCCTTTTTCATTAATGGCAACAAAGGAATGTGGCCAAGTTACTCAAAATGACTTAACACAAAAAAATTGTACATATATTACTCCCCATATATACACATACATACATTACTCCCCCTTTGACATTAATGACAAAGGTGTACAAAACTATAAGTCTCTAGATACTTACTCAAAGTATACATTTGGATACACAATCTGAAGAAACTGGATCTCTTTTTGCCAGAAGACCTTCATTGCATCAAATGTTTAGAGATGGGCGCATAGGGCATATGTTAAATTCTCCATCTTTATCAAATCTATGTAGGGACCTTGATCATATAGGACAATGGTGGCATCAATATGTTTGATGTTAACTTCCAAAACTGCTAGAGAGGGCGCTAGAGCACTTCTCAATTGGGTTAGCCTGATTCTTATCTTATTGATCTCAAACTTTGCTTTTTCAATTTTGTCCAAATGTCCTTGATAGACATTGTTACAGATGTTCATGTCTTGGGTGGATGTCTCAACTAATTTTCTAATACTGTCCACCATGATCTCTTCCTCTTCTATCTTTTTGATATGTTCAGAGGTGAATTTCACTCTATCCATGCAGTTTTCTATAACCTTCTTACCTTTAGCTGCCAACTCTTTCAATATAGATTGCCCAATCTTTAAGGATTTTAAGTCTAAGGTAAAATTCTTTACCAATTCATTCAATCTCTCCTTTTTATACTCATCTCCTGCAATTCTAGTAGAAGAGTCTACTAGGTCTGTAAAATGTGCTTTGAAGCTTGTTAGAATGCTGTCGACATCTTCAAATGATTGAATTTTGGCTACTTTCTTATCTTCAAGCACTAGATCATTCAAGATGTTTACTAATTCCAAGAAGAGAGGGTTCCTCATAACTTGTTTCTCTTTGGATTTTTCCATAGCTAGAATGCTGATCTTTATTAAGTCTTCTTCTCCCCACGCATCTAGACTTGCTGAGTCAGAAGTTAACCTTGACAACAATGAAGTAGATGGTAAGGTGGATGGTGTGAATATGGTATTTTGACTGGTATCTCCTTGACCGGTGCCTCATTATCTTGAGTATCTTTCTCTTTATTCAAGTCTATTGGAACATTGGAGGGAACTTCATCTTGTTGTAAAGATGTATCATCAGTGCACATCTCTTCAGTGCTTACAAATGCTTTATCAACTTTG
>MU226429.1:990202-1017829 GCA_018584345.1 Thuja plicata
CATTATCTTGAGTATCTTTCTCTTTATTCAAGTCTATTGGAACATTGGAGGGAACTTCATCTTGTTGTAAAGATGTATCATCAGTGCACATCTCTTCAGTGCTTACAAATGCTTTATCAACTTTGTCAATGTCATTGTTAGATGTTGTCATGGATATCTTGATATCATCAATCACTATAGTATCTTCTGAGTCTTTTTCTGTATCAGAAGTTATTGACACTGAGGGCTCTGAAACCTCTAGACCTGTCATAGGTGCATTTTGAATCACTGGTTCTGTAACCTATTTGGGAGGAGCTGGAGTTACCTTTGTTGTAGGCGCCATTGATGGATACATGTGTCTATCCATAAACACTTGTACACAAGTTTTTTTTGTCTCTTTCCCAAATAACTCATATTCCTTGTTCATAATATGAAGTGTTCTTATCTTAGTTCTTAGATGAGGCTTCACCAGATCTAACATAATTTCCTTTTCATCATGTGAGCATACAGGGAGAAGATTATCCAATGTTTCTTCTCTTATCCTCATATCTTCCTCAATTGCATGTCTCTTCATTATTTCTAGTATGTTCCATAACTTATCAGGTATCACTGTTTTGAGTTATAGAACTGATTTCTTAAACTTACTCATATGAGAGATGATCATAAAATGTATCTCAAATTTATCTATCTCTTGATACTTGTCATAAACCTTAGCAATTGTGTCTAGTCTTCCTTCATTAACAATCTTGTTATTTAGGACATTTAGACTAGGTCTAAATCCTACTTCAGGAGGAGCTTGAGTATTTCTTACTATACTTTGTGTAGTTCTTGAGGATGGGTGAGCTATGGGTGCTTCCTTCCTTCCTCTAGACTTCTTGCTTCGTATAGAAGGTGGAGATGAGTCTAAGTCAATGGTGGTAGAGGGTGCAGAGGTTCTCTCTAATTTCTTCTTCTTTTGGATGTCATCATTCTTCTCAAGCTCTTTCACAATCTTAGCTTCCTTGGCTTTATCTAAGTCTTCTTGAGTGACTCCATGAACTCTTAGGATTCTAGATGTAATTTTGGATGCCTTCCTTTTGTTATCAGCACTATATAATACAAAATCAACTTCTTTAGTCTTCTCTCTATAAGTGCCCCACCTGGGTTCATTAGGATCTTTGGGTGTAGATAAGAAAACTTGTGCATATCCTTCTAACACATGTTCCTCCACTTCATAACCAAGTGGATGAATCCATTTGGTTCTAGGTTCAACTACATCCATGCAAGTGCAATTTGTTTCTACCATGAAACATATGGTCTCCTTATATTTATCAACTATCTTCTCAAATAATCTAAACCTTTTCTGCATCTTGATCCTGAATATTTTAATATCCATGTCCATGGTATCTTTCACACTGCTCTCTAATGTGGCTTTAATTGAAATCTGAGACATTGTAGGTTTACTTCTATCTAGGTAAAGATTTTCAACCTTACCACTAATGTGGAAGTACAAGTAGATGATCAAAGACCCAAACTTGAATGTCTTGTTCTTGTCATGCTTGATAACTTGAATATTGTTAATAAATTGAGTGCAAAATATCTCACATAGATTGTACTAAGTGTTATCCTTCACCATCCTTATAACTGCTAGAACTATGGCTGCTAACACACTATTTAGTCTTCTTGCATGCTGGAACTTGTAACCAAGTATCATAGTTAGAAGCTTTATGTCATCTTCCTTGATAGGATCAACTGTCATATCTCGCTTGTCATTTCTAGATAAACAAATTTGTTCAACTTGCTTCTTGACATCCTTGCCAGTAGGAAGAATTGGTCTAGTCTTAGGAAGTCCATTTAATTCATGGATTAGGTCAGAAGTGATGTGGATAGGAACCTCACCAATCCACAAAAGGTCATCATGTATTCTGCTCAGTAATATCTTCACCCATTCTAGCTCATAAAACCTGTGCTCATTGGAGTACTCAAATATAGGGTTATTAGTTAGATGCATGAATTCATCCTTGAAAGAGTAGTTTGGTTTCATCATGGATCCCATAAGAGTAGCTATGTTGTTGTCTCCTACTGTTTCCTTCTTGCAGTAGATGTATGCGCGAATATCTTCCACATGCACGACTCCGAGTGGAGTTTTGGAGAATGCTGCTTCAACATCATCTAGAATGGACTTGAATGGATGCTTCTTAAACAAAAATATCTTCCTCTTAGAAGTGTCAAAAACAACTAGGGTTTCCATACTTACTTGGAACTTGATTAAGTAGGGTTTCACGATAATTCAAAATGAAACAACTGCTAGGGTTCCATTCCAACTTCTTATCCATTTACTTAACCACCAAATCTATTTTTCTTTCATGCTTTGATGCTTAGTGCTCTTGTGCTCTCCAAATTCTGTGATCTTGAATGCAAATGTGAAGAAGATCAAACATTTATATCTTTTTATAAAAGTTATTGCATTTAATGTTTGCAACCGTACGCAGTTTTCATAGAGAGTTTCAAAATTTGTTCAGAACGCATTATATACAATGCGTGTATGCATACTGCTATATCATGTGATCATAAGCATGGATCCATAGGTGCATACTCAAAGGTGAGTATACCAGCTACACAGGGGTTCTGAGCTAGAATAGCTCACCCGAAAACCAAGAAGGTCTATTCAACTAGAAGTAGAGGATGTGTCCATTGTGGATGCATCAACTACTTTGTTCTCTGCATTGTCCTTCTTCACTTCAACCCAAATTTTTCTTGAATCTTCTTTTTCTTGAACAAACTTGAATTCTCCTACTTATTCAAATAGTGATTTCTTAGGATCCTCTTGATTTTGAGTCCTGGATCTATAGAACCTTGAGATGTGTCCAGCCTTTCCACATGTGTGACAAATGATAGGAGGTTTGATGTTATTCTTCATCATGCTGCACTACTTTGCTGTGTGTCCATTGTAATTACATATTTGACATGTAATGTTCTGCAAATTTCTTTGAGGCTGATTTCTCTGATTATTTTGATTCATTTTTCTCTGATTCTACTGTGACTGATTTCTTTGATTTGTTCTGCAATGTATAGCCCTGTGACCAAACTTATTACAGGAGTAACAATAACCATTGAAAGGTCTTACCTATTTTCAATCTCTTTCCAAATGCCCATATTTATTACATGCATAAAAAGTTCTGTTAACTTGCTTAATTTCTCCTTTGGGTGGATCTATTTTAGTTTCTATAACATTTTCAACTTTCTTTGCTTCTGAATATGCTTCATGAGCTTTCTTTCTTTCTTTCTTTCAATGAATTGATTTCAACTTGTACTACATTGTATCCAACACCAGTAGTGTCACCTTTTAGCTTTTGTGCATAGAGCTGAGATTGAAGTAAATTAGAACTTGTGTGGAGTTTATCAATCTTATCCTTTGCTTTTGTTAATTCAGATTCCATATTTTTCTTTATGTTTTCCAATTCCAAGACTTTCATGTTTGCTTGCAAAAGTTCATCTTCTAATTGTTTGTTTTCTTTGATCTTTTCTTCAATAGAAATTTGACTGTCTATTAGCTGTTCATCCAGATTTTCAATTTTATCTTTCAGAGACATGTTCTCTTCATTCAGCTTTTTGACCATTTTCCCTAAATCACTTGTAGAACAATCTTTCAAATCTTTTCTCAATTTCTTGATAAGCATTTGTGAGCCATCAACTTTCAGTCTAAGTTCTTCAATTTATTTTTTAGATTTGTCAAGATATTCAAGAGCTGCTTCAAGATTCTTTTTCAAATGTTTTTCTTTTGCTGAGTCCATGATCTCCTCAAGTGGTTAAACTTTCTTTTAGAGGACCAAAGCTTTGATACCAATTGTTAGAAACACTGAGAGGGGGGGGGGGTGGGTGAATCAATGTTTGTCTATTAATTATATTTCAACACTTTAAACATAAATAAAACATACATTCAATGAAGCTTAACACAAGAACTCATAACACATGATATGATTATGGGGAAACCTTGATCAGAGGAAAACCCCGATGGGAATTAGCACCCACAAATATTGCACTAGTATAATGAACTTGTTAAAGTTCCTTTGCTCTGTTAGGAGCAGTCTTTACAATCCAAGTACAATGACCTTGTTAGGATTCTGTTACAAAACCCTGTTAGAGGTGTAAGGCTCACTGCTTGAGCTCACTACCCAATAAGATGAAGGCTACAACCTTTTGATAGTTGATATACACTATATAAAAAATGAACTGCTGTGATGACACTGTTGTCTGATCAATTCCATTTATGCGCTGATGCTCTTACTCTCTTAAAGATATTTATCTCATACTGACTTCACTATACTACTCTTCTATGTCTTTCTCATGCATATTCTTTGACACTTGTAATATACATTTACATTACATATTTATATGTTCATGTCTGAATAGACACAACCTAAAACAAGACTATAGTCGGCCCTAAAAACATAATACACAATGCTTCCAAAAAAATTGGCTTAAGCATGTTTTCAACAAGACTAAAGACATTTTTACAAACATATAATCAAAGGCTCTTGGCCTTTACACAACAAAACAATTCACACTGATCCAAAAACCTAAGTCGGCTCCATGCTCTATTTTTTGAACTATAGTGGTACTGTTCTTCCTATAGCTTATCCATACTATCATTTCATACCATGCATGTTTGGACTTAGTATTTACACATGTCATAGAACATATATCTGAGTGCGCATATTCTGATTCGATCTCTCGCACGTGCGCTGATGTGCTGATTGTTGTATATCTTTGTCTGCCTTATTTTCCATACTTAGTCATTTTGTCTTTCTTGATAGTAACTTAATATGACTTTGTTGCCATAATGAAAACAAAAAATAAGTGATATATCCTTTGGGAATCAACTTTCCAACAACTCTATCAATAAATTTTGAACTTTTGGTTATCCATTGTAATACCTTTGTCATTGTTGTCAAAGGGGGAGTAGTATAGAGTGAAATGTTTTGGATAAGTATTTGTAAGAGGGTGTAGTACATATATTGCAAGTGCAATATGTTACATGAGTTACATGACATTTCATGATCTTTTTGTTATTATCTTAGGGGGATTTGTCCTGAGAAGTTATGTACTTGATGTGCATAGTTAGACACTTCACATTTTTTCCTAAGTGTTGCCATCAATGCCAAAGGGGGAGATTGTTGACATATGATGAAGATGATCATATCTTAGATCACGTAGTGAAAGTTGTATCTTTTTCATTACTGGAAACAAGTCTTCTACATTGATTAAATCAGATATACTAGAGATAAAGGTGATTACACAAGAATTTGTCTAAGTATCTAGTGTACCCATGATAATAAAACAAGTCAAGATAAATTCAATGTGTGATGATAATTCTAAGGATTTAGATGATGCGGTTAGACAGAAAGTATCTATATAAATATTTTTTCCTACATCTATGACCACATAAGAAGATACAATATACATGCAAATATTTGAGGCAAACTCTAGTAAAATTAGTAAGAAGACTGAACAGTCAAACCGGTCTAGTCAATTAGATAAATCAATTCAATGGTGAATTCAAAGTCAAGATCAATTAGTTTAAGCATTGAATTGTTGAGGGCTAACCTTGAGGAGTTAAATTCCCTATGTTGGAGTGATATATTATGATTTTTTATTAGGATTTGGAGGATGAATCGGGTAACATGTTTTAGGGTTATTCCACCAACCTAAAAGTGTTTATAAGAGATAAAATTGAAGAAAAATATGGTTATTGAGAGTTGATGTTGATGCGATGATTGTAGAAAAATACAATGATTTGAGCAGTGTTTAAGTGGATCTATCAAGCAGAGTGTGCTACTTTCAGATCAGTTTTATTTGAGTTCATTCTCAAGGAAAGTCCTAACTGTCTTGTGATCAAAATCCTCTTACAAGGTTACTCCTAACAGGGTATGCAGGATCCTAATAGGTCTGAAGACTAAATCCTCTAACAGTGTGACTCTTAAAAGGAGTTTCAAATCCTTAACAAGGTAGTTCCTAATAGGACTTTGTAATAGCTCCTAAACGAGCTAGAGATCCTCTTAACTAGGTATACCCTTAACATGATGATGATTCTAATAGGGAATATCTTATTTGTGCACTAATGATATTTGTAGGTGGTAATTCCCACTGTGGTTTTTCCCTATAACAAGGGTTTCTATGATAAAATATTGATATCTTTGTGTTGATGTTATGGATTTATGGTTTGATATGTTTTAATGTTACATTTAACTTTGCATGTTGGTTACTTTGGAAGCTATTGAAAATATTTTGTAGATTTATGGTTGCACTGATTCACCCCCCCCTCTCAATGCCTTATAACACTAACAAGATTAATTTTAAATCTCCAAAGAGGATGTTCCTAATATTATTCCTTTCTTCAATATCTATAAGATAAAATCATTTAAGACAACCACACTATCTATCTTTGACACAATTGTTTCCTTCTTATCAATAACAATAACAATAACCAATGGACATAAAATTTATTATCAACTTGGTTTCCCTTATTAATAGTATATTCAAAATAACCTTTCATACCATTTGTCTTATACACAGTAGCCCATTAAGTGATGAAGTTGGACTAACAATATATTTCATTCTAATCTAACAATCACATGATTTTGTATCAATGCCATATCCTATTCCATATTAGATTATCCAATTAAATACATAGTAGTATTCTTCTATTATTTCCTTTAAATCATATCCTAGAGCATATCATAAATCCATCTTAGAAAAAGTAAATTTATATCCATAAGCACAAACATAACTATATTTAGTTAACACCTTACACAAATTTAATTCATCATTCCTTTTATACTTTCCAAAACCACATATTTACAATCAAATAATGATGTTATTGGTTCCATTGTATTAGAATAATAATAAAAATGTATACATATGTACTTACACATTGGTTCCTCACTATAAGATTTCAGGGAATTATTTCCATAATGTTCATTCACAAGTTGAATTAATTATTAACTATTCACTAGGTATCTAACTATATGAATAATTATTAGGAATCCTTTTATAGAAAGTACACTTCAATCATTAAGATAGTTGATCTTTATCTATTTCCTTTCTTAATCATTCCATATGAACATTTAAACAACATTATACACTCTTTTCATAGATTCATTTGCTTATGTTTGCTTTAGAAAATCAACAAGACATTCATAAATAACTTAGCACAAATAAACATTTATTCTATCACTATTCACATTATAAATCTGATATTCATTTCCCCCTTTTCTTTCACGTAGATTGACCCCTTACATTGATTCCAAATCAAATTACATCAATATGTCATAATTACATCAAATTCCTTCTAGAAGTATACAATTGCATAAATGATTATACAAGAGTACATCACATAATAATGATAAGTACAAGATGAAGTCTCAATGCAGCAATCTAAAAGGGTACAAGTACAAGATCCATCCACACAATCATGAACTAAACCTTGATAACAAAATATTAACCACCTAGCCACGTAAAACCCATAGGCCTACTCCCTCGAGCTAGGAGATAAACACCACAGCCCACACAAGCATAGGAAAACCAAGGAGATAACAAGGTGGTAACCAACCCTTGACCAAAGTCTAACAAAAATAAGTATTCATCAAGAGAACATGACTACTAGAGGGAAATGAAAAACCAAGGCATAAAGACTCTAGGCTATAATAGGGTGAGTCTCATTGCATAGCCCTCACCCCTTGAGTTATCTTGACAGTCACTCTGGACATCATCCCCAAGTAGGCACATGCAGAACCAAACACCTTTCACAAGGACAAGGTTGTTCAATTGTGCCAAAACAAAGGCACCTTCTCCCTTTTCTATCTGTTACATAGGCCAAGATCACCTGCAACAATATAACCTGTCACAAAGAAAAGAATGGAGACACAATAAATATGAAATATCATTGAGAGAAGGAATTGAGGGAATTCCCGAGAGAGATTCAATAATTATAAAGTGATAAATCCTTATAAAGGAGATCAAAACCCTAAGAAGGGTGGATAAACCTAGGTTGCATAAATAATTAATAAAATAATCAATTATTGCATGCCTAAAGTTTAGATTAAGTGAACTAGAGATAAAAAGTGACTTAATAATTAAATCTATAATGATTTAATTAATATGTAAAAGATGACTTAATAATTAAATCAATAGTGATTTAATTAATAAGTGAAAATACCTTTTTAACTCTAACACCCCCCTTAAGATAAACTTAGGGAGAAGCTAAAAACCTAGAAACAACTGGTGAAAGTAGGAAATGGGTCTCAACAACAAGGCCTGATGAGGTACCCAAGTACAAAAAATCTCTATAAAGAGGAGAAAAAAGAGAAAACCCAATGGGAAAAAATCCTCTTTGAAAAGAGATAAAGCCTAGTGAAGGACTAAAGAAGCCTCTAAACTAGAAAATGTCCCAAAAATCAGGAACAAAGAAAGAACACATAGAACACCTTTGAAGCATGAAAATGTAAACACTGTCAAAGAATGCTCTATATGAGTGCCCTCAAATGACACTAATCGAATCAGGATAGAAAACAAGGAAAACATCAAAACTCGAAGATACAAATGGTAAAAATGCCAAGTCTAAAGCCTCAAAAATAGGAACAAAAGAAGAGTGTCCATATGGTAAATAATCCATCTCATCGAAATGCATAGGTACTAGCCACTGCATCCACCTAGTATATAGGAAAAAAAACTAAAAACATTGCTCACTCCATCGAACCAAGTGTTGGTTCTTTTTTACACTGTGATTACTGATCAACCTTTTCACTTTGCAATGGATCTTTAAGAGTAGCCAAATCCAAGTAGTTCATAATAGAGTAAAAATGACCAATTAACAAAGATGCGGATGCATCCTTCTACGCTTTAGATTCTGCAAAACCAAGGGGGGACACCCTTTAACACCTTCAATATTCTATTTGGCATCAATCAATAGAGATCTCACAAAGGCTCAACATGACTAGGAGATACTAGATAATCAGATAATCACCCATTGAACATCGACCTTGAAGTAGATCATGAGATTAGTAAAACATCACAAGAAACATAAAACCTTTAGATATATCAGAGTTTATGTTTAAAATGTAGAATATAGCTAGACCCACCAGATATGCATCAATATGGAAAGACTAATCCTTGATCAGTGCCTTATCCATTGGACAATACTCCAAATAAAACATAATACACAACAATCAATTGTTGTCAATGATTGTAAGCCATAAATACAACCAATCTAGACTATTACTTCTTACTTCTTAATTTGATCCTAGATCACAACTAAGGACTATTAACACATACATAGATGAATCCATGCAACAAATAAGAAGATTCATAACCCAAAATAACAAAATGGAGGAGAGATATAAATTTGGAATGTTTGTATTAAGTATGAAGAAACACACTGCTGTGTACAAAATGCTTCAGAAAAAACCACTTTAATAATATGCAAAAGATCAAAGAAAATTTCTATTCTATCTGATACAAAACTAGTTTAATAAAGAAACTATATCCCTAATGGAACCACAAGACAACTAGAAAATTTTTGAGCTAGTACTCTATAGCTCTCTCTGGAAACTAAGATTTGGAACCCTATACCAATGGACAAGTCTGAATATAAAGCTAGAGAAAAAGGTCTCCAGATATTTTCTTGAAACACCACATGTCTTCTCTGCTTTAACCAATTTTGAGTTGAGTCATTCTTTCTTCATTATATTCAAACCACTTTGATTCTACACATTAATTGATTTCAAAAAGGAATCCTCATCTGGAGACCTTTCCAACGGTATATTACACTTGTTGTTTTGATAAAATTTGCCCTCCTAAATCACTAATCAAACTTTTCCTCCTGTACATATCTTTTCAATAGTTTGAATAGTTTGAAGTATTCTTAAATTTAATATTTGTGCACAAAACTTTACATTCTATATTTTAATTTTTTTTTGTGCTTATTTTCTACAGACTTTTGACTTTTAACTTTATTTATCGGCACCTTATCTCTATTTAAATCTACATTCTGCATTTTCCCTTTAATCTTGCACTGCCTTTACCCTTTATTGCATTTGCATCAGAATTTTCCACATGGAATTATCTAACTAGCTTTGTAGCTCCACCTAGGTTCCTACATAATCTTTCTATCTCTAGCTTGCCACCTATACAAAATCCACGTGTCACCCTATTGTGTTTCCTTAATGACTATCTACCCTACATCTTTGGTTAGCACCAACACGCCCGTCGTCCGATCCTACCTTGGGATGCATGCCAATTTTGGATCCTTTACTATGCTGCCACCACCTCATCACCACCTAGACACCACATCGATTTCACTATTGTTGGCCCCACCACCTATCAGCCCGTCGCAATCCCTCAATGACAACTACCCTACATCTTTCGGATCCAAGGCATAGTGATAGTCGTCGATCTTACTTTGTGATCAACGCCTTCCATTGATTTCATCTAACTCAAGATGCATGCCACCTCATCATGCTTCTCTTCTCAACATACTTGCCACATCATCCCTATGGGCCCTGAAAAAATTTGGTGTTTTATCCTCCGTTGTTGCTGGCATGGTTTTTGAGGCACGCCTTACACTCACGCGTGTGCATATCCTCCATGCTTCTCTTCATATTAAAATGTATGAGTTGTTTATTTTAAAGACCGAAGATCTCCATTTCACCTCAAATGTGGGATTAATCCTTTTGGAATTTTTTGAAGTTTCTCATTTCTGCGCATTAAAATATTGCTTACCTCCAATCTGGCTAGCACACACTAGCCCCCACCATTGCGCAGTCACCAAGAGATCTCTAACTCCTTCTTCATATCACATACTAAGCGCTATAGAATTTAAATATCATAGAAACCCATTTCCTAGTGCATGTGGGATTAACTTTTACAAGTTTTTAAAAGCTTTTACATTCTTGGCGCCCAAAATACCAGGGTTGAGTGGCATACCATGGGAAATCAAGAATATACTCCACATAAAAGTGTCACCTTTTGTGAAGTCTCTTCCTTGAAGAGAGACTTCTATTTATTCAAAAAACATCATCCACTCTTTGATCTTCACACATCCTCCTATCTGGCATGTGCTAGGTTCTCTGAACTCTTGCGCAACCTTTACCTAGTTTCACCTGCCAATGCTTATACTTGGACAATGAAAGTGCCTTGCCTACGCTTCCCATATTTTGCACAAGCCTCTATTTTGTTCTTGCAATGTGCAAACATATTCCATTAACCATGCATGGTCATCCCCTTTCTTACACCTGCCAAATGCACCTGTACAGATTTGAAAATAAATAAACATTAAAAGGCACACTGCGTAGTGCTTTACTTATTCTATTTGGTGTTCACAGTTTGAAACACAGCGCATCTTTTAAAAAATTCATCTATTTGTCTTGAGTGCAACCTCTAAATAGTGATAAAAATGATTATTCTATGCTTCCAATTGCAATGAAATGATGTTTTCAAACCCTGCGCCATCCTTCTAAGACTCCATGTCACTTGTAGATGCTGTGAGTTTTTTAAATTTTTTCGAAGTTTACCTTACTGCGCTGGCACCTTCTTCCATTTTCTACACAATCCCCTTGTCCTATGTAGCAAATAGATATAAAAAATGCCAATAGAATTTTCTTGAAAGTTTGTAAAGGATTTTTTCTCCTTACGCACGGGTTGGCATCCTCATTTGGCATTTGTTTGGAGGTTTTTAAAGACTTTGTTCATTTTGCAAACCTCAACTTGCATTTGCAACCTCTTTGGATTTTAAAAACAATTTACATGCTTCGCCTATATTTCCTTATTGCCTGCATTGGATCTCCTTACTCCTACCAATTTCTATTTGTTTGTTTATGTAAATCCTTCCTTATGTAGGGTATATCTGGCAGAATTGTGTAGGATGTTTTCTCCAGTGGCTTGCGCAGCTTGGATCAATATGTTAAGAAACTCCTCCATACAATTCACCAGATGCCACATAAAGGTGTACATCACTTCATTCTGTTTGTAGTTTTTAAAGTTTTAAATGTTGTATTCATTCCACTAAATTGCACTGATTTCCATATGTATTGTGCAGACATTATGTTTACACCTACTGCTTGCAATTTGCTTGCAATTTTAATTTTTTTGTCTTTGTAGTTTTGCGTAGGTTGAAGACTTAGTATTTCACACCTTATCAAAGGCTAAGAAATATCACTTGTATTAACAAAACCCACTGGTTCATTCATTATTTGTTGTCTTCACAAGTTTTATTCATGATTTCGACACATCTTTTCTCTGACTGGAAGCTTGCAAAAGAATCATGATTTTCCAGTTTGTGCAAATCACAAACTATCAATTACCATTAAAACTTGTGCCAAGAACTATGAAAGAATGGTGTGCTTCCAGAACTTCAAATTATGACCAATGAGAAGTAGGACTCTGAAACTCTCAGTGGGTGCTCATATAATGGTAAAATCACCTTTCTAGAGTGCTATTTATGTGTATAGAGATATATAATTCTTCCTCTTCACATGATGCTCTGTATTGTCGAGATCTCGAGTATATTTGTAATCATATCGGGCTTTAATTTGAGTTACCTTATCACATATTCAGAAAAAGATGGTGTTTCCAACCCACGTCAGAATCTTGGGAGAGCGTAGGAGATTCTTATTTGGTCTGAAGATAAATTGAGAATTTAACAACTTTTATATTCATCTTCTTTCTCACCTCAAAGTGATAAATGACCTCTAGAAAACACTTTTAAAAAATGATCAAATCACTTTGTTGGATCACGATCTTGAAAAACCATGCTCATCTTCAACATATGAGCACACACACCAAAGGGATTTTCTCAAATTCAAAATTAAATGTAGGATATCCACAGTCAAAAGTGATCATTCTGAAACACTGTAAATGCTGATGTTCAAACTGCACAAATTACATTTGGATTTGCTCTTGTAAACATAGTAAAGTATGCCTTGGAGCCTTCTCACTGAATGAGATCCACAACCAAAATTTTTAAACAATCATTTGGCACAAAGCTTTAACCCTCTGAAAATGACTAATTGGCAATTGAATTATGTCAAACAATGATAATCTGAATAAATTGCCTTTTGATTTGGCCTTAAAAAGATACCAGATTATGTCTTGAGGCTCGATCCTTGATCCTGGTAATAGATTTGGACATAAAGAAGGTATAAGGAGTCAACTCACTTATCCAAATGTTCAACCGACACCATAATATAAGCTGGCAAAGTCATCCCTCTGGAAGACTTTGACTAATGCATTGAGTGAAAACTGAATAAATCTCATTTGGATCTGTCTTCCTAAACTAATTAGATGAACTCCTTATGGTTTAGGGGCCTGGATTTGGATTCATTTTCACATATATAGAACATATTTTCACTTGGTTTATTTTGATCATCAACTGGTCAATCAATGTGAATCCCTAAAGTTGGCCTCTTACCAATTGTTTGACTTCAAAATCAGTAAAATTGCATAAACTTGATCTAGAATTGAATGAGAAAACTATCCAAATGGATTGGTATAGATCATAAAATATTCATGATAGCACATTTACATGACTAAAATATAGGGGAGCATTAAATTTTCCATGACATTCAACCGGGTGCAAGTTGTGAAACCTCAAAGTAAGCAACTTCATAATTCTGCACCGTCACAATCTAAGAATTAGAATTAATTACAAATAGAAATGCTTTAGAAAACTTATCATATGAACTCATAGGAATCTACAAATGGACATGGAGACTCTCTCTCATGCCTAAAACATGTAAAAATAATCTTCGTGTCATCAAAATTTATTCGGCCAAAGATGCAAGCATGCAAAATATGTCATTTACTATAATCAGGATATGTGCAAAAATGCAGATTTAAGTGAAAACCTCCAAATGACCCTCTTCAAAACTCATCAAATATGATATATGAAAGTTGTGACCCATTACATATACCCCATGATAGGTTTTGCACATGTTTCCCAAGCGATATCTCATATAAATCATCAGGTCATATTTCACTTGCACTCCAATTAGGCATCTTCAAAGAGTTTTTAAGGGTACTCACCTTGCCTTAGAGAAAATTGTAAATTGGTCACTCTCAAATTTGTGCCAAATTTGAGAGTACCAACACCAAGGAAGCATATAGAACCAACAGGAAATACCCCTCATAATGTTGATAGGGAGAGGTATAACAGATACACTGAGAGACTGCCAAGAATAACTGCATGATGAAGAACGTACAAGCACAAATAAAGTATGTGTCAAGGATGATCAGTCGCTGACACACATGAGGCTAATGTCGTGGAAGGAACACTCACTTGAAAAAGGTTCAGCAACCCCCCCATGGCACTTTATAATATAGTGTGAGTACAATCAGGTACAAAAATGTGCGGGTTCCCAAACATGCATGATGACACTTTTTGTCAGTGCGTTTGCAAAAAGGATACAAAAAGGGATGTATACAATATCTGAGAATGACTGAAAGCTAAAGAAACATATGTAACCGCTCTCAAGGAGTCATCCCATGCACATAAAATGATCCCAGGACTTAAAACATCCAAGATATCCATCAGATTGCAAAAATGCAAAAATTGAATAAAAAATACTTGGAGAAGATTCTGGTAATGATAACCATACAAGAAGAAGGAGAACAAAACTAGCTTTTTGACGCTATGCAAAATTCAAAAAATGGAGTCTGGAGGAGCAAGATATAGTGACCAGAGCACAAAATGGAACCCTAAATTTTACTGGCAAAAAACCCTAGAAGACTAAAAAATTGTATAACCAAACCTAAAAAATCAGATTGGCCTCAGAACCAGCTTTCCGTCGATATCTTGTTTGGCGAAAAACACCTCCGTTTGCTCAAGATACGAGCAAAAACCCAAATGAACATCATGAAGTCTCAGCTAAAATTGGTGGAGCCCTACTAAATTGGCGATTCCCTCTAGATTTTTGGCCAAATTTGGTAGAAAAAAAGAAAATTATTTTTTTATTAAAAAAACAATAAAAAAACATGTCCTTTTTTTATTTAAAGAAAAAAAAAACAAAAACTTCTATATTTTTTTATTTAAAAAAATATTAAAAAAATGGGCTGGGGCCTGTAGCCTTGGGCCAGAGGGGCTCCCATGGGGCCTACGGCCTTGGGCTTGCGTGGCTCCCTTGGGGTCTGCGGCCTTGGGGCCTGCAGGCACCCTTGGGGCTTGCACGGCTCCCTTGGGGACCCGCAGCCTTGGGGCCTACGTGGCTCTGTGGGGCCTGCGCAACTTAGGGCCCACGAGCACCACTTTTTTTGACTTTTTTTTACCCTTGCCTCGATTTGCATGCCCAAAAAATGGGCATGTGCAATGTTTTTTTGCCCCAGATGGAAACTTTTCCCAAATTTGATGTGCCTTATATGGAAATAGGGTTTTTTGGGCCTTTTGAGCACATCTGTAATGTCCATTTGTGCTCAAAGTGCTCCAAATAAAAAATACCCTACATATCCAAAGAACCTCAGAAAAATTGAAAACCTTGGCGCTCCAGAAAATCTGCAAGAAACCTAAGAACAGGCTGCTCTAGCAAGGCTATGATACCATGCTAGAATTCATCGAATTCATAAGCCAAGATCACCTGCAACAAAATAACCTGTCACAAAGCAAAGAATGGAGACACAACTCAGAATGTCTATGAAATATGAAATATCATTGAGAGAAGGAATTGAGGGAATTCCTGAGATAGAATCAATAATTACAAAGTGGTCAATCCTTATAAAGGAGATCAAAACCCTAAGAAGGGTGGAGAAACTTAGGTTGCATGATAATTAATAAAAGAACCAGTTATTGCATGCTTAAAGTTTAGCTTAAGTGAACTAGAGATAAAAAGTGACTTAATAATTAAATGAATAATAATTTAATTAATAAGTGAAAGGTGACTTAATAATTAAATCAATAGTGATTTAATTAATAAGTGAAAATAGCTTTTTAACTCTAACACTATCCCTAGTCTGTAATACCACTTGTGGATGGGTGAGGCATCAATTAATATTTATTAATGTGAATCCTCCCTTTCACAGATAATTTATTATGGTTATCACTTGATTAAATAACTTTTCAATGGGTTATCCTAGCAGCCACTTAGGGTCCTTACCCCTATTGAGAGCCTCTCACCTACTATACCTGGGTTCTTTACCGAACTAAAAGAGAATAACAACCATAATACATGAATCACATATCACCATGATATTATAAATGAATCCCATAGTCTAATCAGAAAACTAAATATAGGTCTAGGAATGCATTCATTGCCCCTTATCGATAGGATAACCCTAAAGCTCACTAGAACACTTAGATTTATTTAAAAGCACATGGAATTAAAAATGCATCTAATACTTAAAATATGATTCATTCCTTTCCATATAGAACATTCATGATCAAAACATTAGACATTTTATAATCCTAAGCCTCTGGTTTGAATCAAGAAACCATGGAACTGCAATTTTTTACCAAATTTGACAAAACAAGGATGCTACCCATATGTAGGCTAAAGCCATGAAATTGAAACTTAAAGATATGAAAATGTGAGTTAAAGCAATGCAAATGTGAGTTTAAGAAATGCAAATGCAAGTTTAAACAATGCATTTGACTGACATAAAATGCAAAAAAAACATAAAGTCCAGATTGCTTTTATGACTTGTTAGCCTATATTTCGAACTAGCCAAAATTTAAAATTTTGTATAAAATTCATTATTTGGATAGTTAAGTATGAGTTTTTTTCTAAAAATATCATCAAGATAGGTCATCATGTGATTTCATTCAAAGGCATTCATCATGATTCTTCTTATGAGCTGGTTGACATGTCTAATTGGTTAATTGATGAAGCTCAACTAAATCTCAGTTTGAGAATATTTCTAGAAGAGGGAACCATCACATACAATGTAATTGGCAAGTGTGAAGTCAAAATTAATATTTCTTGTTATCTTTAGGACACCCAAACCATACATGTGGTGGTTGAATATGTGTGTAGGTGTATTGGCCCTTTTATATTATTGACAAGTTATCATATAACACCAAATCACCAATGGAACTACATAATTTAAGTTTGATGAGAAACAAGGATTAATTAAAAATGAATCCAATGGTTTACATTAGAACCGATACACCATACATTATGCTATTTTCAGACGGTTGGGTTATTTTATAAAAACATTGATACCTCCACTTATTCGTTATTTCAAAGCTGACCAAATTTCTTTAAACACCAAAAGATTAAATTATTTTGTCGGTCATTTCTAAAAGTTATCCAAGTTCATAAAGACTCTGATGGAATATTGAAAGGAATTTAAAGAATGTTATCAGAGTGTTGGCTTAATATACAAAAAGACCAGTACAAGAGTTAGTTGCTATAACTAACTTAATAATTATATTTATTCAAGGCTCATATCAAAGTATGCATGTCGAATGTGGGATCTCAGTGCAATAAATTTTTATCAGATGATGCTATTGTAAGTTCCTTCAGTGATTGCATGGAGCATTTGACAGTATTGACTACAATAAGTTTCATTCCATGAAGTTGTCATTATAAGATTTACAGAGAATAGAACCATTGAAAATACTTAAAAACTTTCAAGAAACCTTATCACCAAGTGTAAAAGTAAGTTCTACAATCTTTTCTAGCATCCTCGACATTCATTGTGGTAATAAAAATGCTTTGGAATAGAGCATAGATGCCTATTGATGCATAATGAACATGGATTTTGGTTATACTTAATAGTCTGAATAGATATCCAAGGCATGCATGAGAAATATGTAATGAAGACAAGGTTCTAGAAAGCATGTGTGCAAGAATGTGGAATCATTGACAAAGTACCTGAACTATTTCATAGAATGCAACAAAGAGATGTTATCTCATGGCCTAACATTGTAGAATTTTCTATAGTTGTAGCTGCACATCACAATATGGATCTAGCAAAAGAAAAAGAGGATAAACATGTAGATATAAAATAGAGAAGAAAAACATAGCATCAAGAATGAAATTCAATTAACCATTGTGCCATTTAAATTATAATGCTTGTAGATTTATATAAGTTTACCCACCGTTAACAATAGAAAATTAAGGTGAAGAGTGCAATCAATAATTTAAACAACAGTTCCTCTATAGTTGGAAGTGGTGATCCACTAATCATGGATCTGAATTGAAGGTGAGTATGGAAGTTATAATTAAACACTAACACCCCTCCTAAATTATAACTAGGGAGAAAAGAAAAAATTGATGGAAGGAAGGAGGAAAGAGGGAAAAAACCAATGGGAACAAACCCCCCCTCAAAATTAATACTAATTTGCATGGAAACTATAAGGATGTAGTATCCTTCATTCTGAGGTGATGTAGGAGCATCTTGGGTTCATGGAAATCCTGTGTCAACCAAAAATATGTTATCCTTTGATCTTGGTATCTTGTTGGAGACTTTCGGTAAACTTCTAGGTAACCATTCTGGAGTTATCGGTTACTATTCTTGGCATGGTTTCACTGACCAATCTCGGTGGCTATTCTGTTTGCTTGATGGTTTGTTGTTTCCTGTCTCACCGAGTGGGTTTTTTTTTAGATCTTAAGGCCAATTTATTCATTTAATTTGGCTCATGTAAATAATGTTGGGATCTCTTATTGGGGAATGTGTGGACCTAAATTTAGGTCATTAATCTCTCTTATGCTAGATCTTTAGGATCTTTTGGGCTGACCTTTTCAGTAGCCTCTTGTATAAATATAGTATTTTGTTCTTAGTTTAAGAGGGAGTTTTATGACAGTTTAAGCTAGGGTTTTTAGATCTTGCATGTATGAGGACTGTTTTGTAATAGATTTGAATGTATTTGGTTGTAATCGGGAAGGCCTTACAACCCAACATGTATGAAGTTTGATGAATTAATGATAAGTATATGTATATCTTCTCTCCTTCTATGTGTTTGAGATTCCAAGTTCTGTATTTGCAGTTGGTTTGGTATTTGGAAGTGCCACTGGACCTAAGTACCATCCCTCCTTGCGTCAGGTGGTATCAGATCAAGGTTAGATCTGAGGTTCCTTCTTGTAAATCCTAGTTGGTTATTTGTTGTGGGGTAGTAGATTATGATTTGACTTGCAATTACAGAGGGTTTCAATATGGTTCAAGGGAAATGAAATGCAGATCTAGGCTTAGTTGATATGCTAAGGAAGGTTTTTTATAGATTAGAAGCTATTGAGACATCCCAGAGCTGAGGAAGACATCTTGAGGATGTTAGTGATGATGAAACCAAGGAAGTGCAGGAGGAAGCTGCACCTACAACTATAATAAATCAAGGGGAAGAAAGATTCTGAAAAACATTAAAAAGTTTGAAGTCCACACATCCGTTTAATCCTCCTGAGTATATTGGAAAGATGTATTCAAATGAATTGATAGACTGGATAACTGAGATAGAAAAATACTTTGAGTATGAGAACATATCAGAGGAGAAAAAGGTGAAGATTGCAAACACAAAATGGAAAGGTCATGCATCCTTTTGGTGGGAGCATTTGAAATTGGACCAAAAAAAGAAAGGTAAAGACAAAATCAAGGTATGGTATAAGATGATAAATAAGTTGAAGGGAAAGTTTCTACCTTGTTATTATCATATTAACCTAGTTAGGAGAATGCAAAGTTTGAAATAGAAAGATAGCTCTGTGAAGGATTACACCGAGAAATTTTACAGGTTAGATATCAAATCTGGACATACTAAAGATGAGGTGGAAATAATTACAATATACCTGAATGGATTAAGGAGTTCTATTCAAGAAGAAATCAGCTTGGTAAAGATGGAGATTATTGAGGAGGCTTATTAGTTTGTCGTAAAAGATGAGGAGAAATTGAATAAAAGACATGAGCAAAGACAAAGAGGAAGAGGTGGAAGATTCCCTAGAGGAAGAGGTAGATCCTATGGTTAGAATAATAGATCTGATCAGGAAAAGACATCTCAATAAAAAGGTGAGACTGAGTGGAAAGGTGGAAGTTCATTCAGAGGAAGAGGTAATTACTCCCGAGGTGGATATGGAAGAAGAGGATTCCAAGGAACTTGTTACAATTGTATAGAAGAGGGACATAGATCATTTGAGTGTACACATGCAAATAATAAGGTCGGTAGTAGCATAAATGCTTTGGTGCAAGAAAATTCACCGAATGAACCCGAGAAGGAAGGAAACCTAATGGTCAGAAGAATATTGTGGAGTGACAATAATAAGAAAGATCCTATAAGAAAGTGTTTGTTCAAGACCAGGTGTAGAGTTGTAGACAAATTTTGGAAAGTGATTATTGATAGTGGGAGTTTGAAGAATCTGGCATCCAAGGAAACACTCACAAAGTTGCAGTTAGAAATATTGAAGCACCTGAAGCCCTATCAGATTTCATGGATCAAGGATGAGCATAAACTTATGGTAAGTGAACAATGTGTTGTAAATCTGAAAATTGGAAAGTATTATGATAAGGTGTTGTGTGATATTATGCCTATGGATTTTTTTCATATTTTGTTGGGTAGACCTTGGTAATATGATATACATGCTATACATGATGGAAGATTGAACAAATATACTATTTGGGTTGGTGGCAAGTGAAAAGTCTTGTTACCTTTGGTTGAAGAATCTATTGGTGATGTATGTACATTTGTGAAAGTTTGTTTGAAGGAAGGTAGATAGTTTGTTAAGGATCTGAAGAGAAATGATGTCTATTATGCTTTTATTCCTAACAATCTGAGTGAGAAAATAGAAGATAAAGTTCCTAAAGAAGTTGAGAAGTTGCTCACCGAGTACAGGGTAAAAGCATAATAATTTGTCACTCTTTTACAAAGGAAAAGGTTAACAACACCAAAACTGTAAAACTTTAAGGGTATAAAAGTCACATTTCTATTGAGAATTTGAAGATGATGTAAACTGAAGAAATGTGTGAAATAGGATGAATTATATGCCTATATTTTTTTTTTAAAAAGAACTAAAATTAATATGTTTTTTGAATTTTTAGGTCTATTTTTCATTTCCTGAAAAACACTGTAAATCAAGGAGTTTACTTTCTGCCAAATCATTATAAGTAAAACATTATTTTTTCCTCCAATTTCAGAATGTGTTTTAGATGACATGTATAGCTAGTGCAAAAAAAAGAAAGAAGTGTTTTTGATCTATAGTTTTCCCGTTATAAGTTTTCAAAGTTGAACTTACCAGAAATCAACAGTTTTTGTCTCCCGCCACTTTTCCCCTATCAAAACTATACCAAAAACCAAATAAATTACATATTATTGAAGAGAACTCTCTTGCCTAGTGTTTTATATGATTTTAATTTTTTTGAATTGATTTATCTTTTTTTATATATTTTCCAAATCAACGACTGCTTGACTGTTAAAATACCTACTTTCAATATTTTTTTAATTAAAATAGACTATGTCTAATTAAAATACTATAAAATCTATATGAGGATATTCTTGACTCTGATCTCTACAAAAGGGTATTTTTATATTTTTAAAAAAAATCATTAAAAAGACTAGTAGTTATTGAAATGCCACTTTTTCTGAAATAATTTTATTTCTATGGTAATTGGACTCAAAGTGGTATAAAACATACATTCAATAGACATTTTCAATTGGAAAAGTTAAAGAACTTATCTAACTTAGCTAGAATTAATCTAGATAGACTATATGTTTGACCAAAATTAATTTTTAGTTAAAAATACTAAAATTCAGCTGTGCTAATAAGTTAGCCTAAAAGGTGACAAATTATTGTGCTTTTACCCTACAAGGAGATCATTTCAGATAATATACCTGATGGTTTACCACCAATGATAAATATTAGTCATTATATGGATTTGATTCCTGGAGCTATTTTTCTGAACAAGGCACCACACTGATTGGCACCAACTGAGAATGAGGAACTCAACCGACAAGTTCATGAGTTTTTGCAGAAGGGTTTGATCAAAGAAAGTTTGGGTCCATGTGTAGTACCAAATATGTTGGCACCTAAGAAGAATGGAGAATGATGAATGTGTACTGATTCAAGAGTTATTAACAAGATAACAGTTAAGTATCAGTTTCCTATATCGATAATGGATGATACAATGGATTGTTTGAGTGGAGAAAAATATTTTACCAAGATTGATTTGAAGAGTTGATATCATTAGATTATAATTAGAGAAGGTGATGAATGGAAGATTTCTTTCAAGACAAAATAAGGTTTGTATGAATGATTGGTTATGCCTTTTGGTTTAACTAATGCACCAAGTACTTTTATGAGGTTAATGAATGAGGTTCAGAAGAAATTATTGGGTAAATTTATGATTGTGTACTTGGATGGCCTTCTGATATTCAGTAAGACCAACAAAGATTGTTTGTTGCACATTAGAAAGGTATTGCATAGATTGAAAGAGGAAAAGTTGCTAATCCATTTGAAAAAGTGTTCCTTCATGAAAGAAGAACTTGTGTATTTAGGTTTTGTGATTTTAGATGATGGTTTGAAGATGGATCCTGAGAAGGTTGAAGCTATACTTGAGTGGCTTGCACCTGAGAATGTCAATGAGGTAAGATCATTTCATGGGTTAACAATTTTTTACCGAAAGTTTATCAAAAAATTTAGTTCAATTTGCAATGCTACGAATGAGACAATGAGAGGAGGTAAGAGAGAATTCAAGTGGACAAATGGAGCTGATAAGAGTTTTGAGACTTTGAAACAAAAGGTTGCTAAACTACATGTGTTATCCTTACCTGATTTCAATAAGGTATTCCAAGTTGAATGTGATGCAAGTGGCAGTGCAATAGGAGTTGTGTTGAGTCAAGAAGGTAAACCTATTACTTTCTTTAGTGAGAATTTGAATGACGCTAAAAGGAAATATTCTATGTATGATCAATAATTATATGCTATTATCTAATCTCTTAATAAATGGAGACATTATTTGATGTTGCATGAATTTGTGTTGTATACTGATCATAAGGCTTTATAATATTTGGGTAGTTAGAATAAGTTGAATCAGAGACATATGAATTAGGTAGAGTATTTGTAGAATTTCACATTTGTGATAAAGAATAAGAGTGGAGTATTCAACCAAGTTGTTGATGCATTGAGTATAATAAGATCTTTGTTGAGTGGAATGAGAATTGAGGTTCTTGGTTTTGATGATATGAAAAATTTGTATGAAACTAACCCTCATTTTTTTTGAGCCATGGAGAATGTGTAGAGCACCTATACCAGATCAACTGAGTAGGTTTTAAGACTATTTCATTCAAGAAGATATGTTGTTTAAAGGAATTCAATTATGTATACCAAGAGGATCAATGTGAACCAATTTGATAAAGGAGAAGAATAGTAGTGGTTTGGCTAGACATTTTGGCATTGATAAGACATTGAATTTACTTAAGGAAAGGTATTTTTGGCCTTAATTGTATAAGGATGTTCAAAAATTTGTGATGAATTGTGGAGTTTTCCAAGTTGTAAAAGGAGTAAGTCAAAATACTGGATTGTATACACCAATTTCTGTTCTTGAGAATCCTTGGAGTGATATCAGCATGGATTTTGTTCTTTGCTTACCGAGGACAACAAGAGGTAATGATTCCATGTTTTTGTGGATAGATTTTCCAAGATGAAACATTTCATACCATGTAGGAAAACATCAGATGTAATGTATATAGCAGATCTTTTCTTCAAGGAGATTGTCAGATTGCATGGATTACCGAGGAGTATCATCTCTGACTGAGACAGTAAGTTTGTTGGCTATTTTTGGAAAACACTTTGGAAGAAGCTGGACACCGAGTTAAAGTATAGTTCTACATTTCATCCACAAATTGATGGACAAACAAATGTTGTAAATAGAAGTTTGGGTAACCTATTGAGATGCATAGTTTGAGACAAACTGAGTAATTGGGATTTGATGTTAGCACAAGAAGAGTTTGGATATATTAATTTAGTAAATAGGAGTACTGGTAAGATGCCTTTTTAGATTCTTACTAGCATAAAACTAAGAGGTATACCAGACTTGAGAGATATTGTCGGAGAAGAGAAGAGGAGTGTTGAATGAGAAGAATTTATTGAGTTTATGAAGTCATTGTATGAGGAAGTGAAACATAAGTTAGAGAAAAGTAATCATAAATACTAGGATAGTGCAGATAGATCAAGAAGACATAAGATTTTTGAGGTTGGTAATGAAGAGATGGTTTATTTGAAGAAAGGCGGATTTCCTATTAGAACATATGGTAAATTGAAGATGAATAAATTTGGTCCTTGCAAGATATTCAAAATTTTTTATAGTGGAAATGATTATGAAGTAGAGTTACCTGATGACATGGACATATCACCTATATTTAATATTTTAGATTTGTATGAGTATCTTGAACCTGATGAAGAAGTGACAGATCTGAGTGATTATCCTAAGAAAGATATAGAAGATGTTGAACAGGTTTTGGAGAAAAGAATTGGTAAGAACACAAGAGGAAAGGATTACATGGAGTATTTGGTAAAGTGGAAGAACAGACTGATTGAAGACTCTACATGGATTTATCAATCTGAGTTGAATTCAGCTCATGTTGTGCATCACTCATGATTCAGATAATCATTTATTTTAACCCTAGGTGTTTGATGCAGGAGCATATTGGGTTCATGGAAATCCCATGTCAACCAAAAATGTGTTTGCCTTTGAGTTGGGTACCTTATTGGAGACTTTCGGTAAAATTCTCGGTAACCATTCTGGAGTTCTTGGTTACTGTTCTTGGCATGGTTTCAGTGACTAGTTGCAATGGTTGTTTCTATCTACTTGGTGGTTTGTTATTTCCTATCTCACTAAGTGGGTTTGTTTGTTTAGTCTCAAGGTTGACTTGTGCATTTAATTTGGGCCACATAATTAATGTTGGGATCTCTCATTGGTAAATGTGTGGACCTAAATCTGGGTCGTTACTCTCTCCTATGTTATATCTTTAGGATCTTTTGGGCTGACCATTTTGGTAGCCTCTTGTATAAATGTAGTATTATGTTCTTAGTTTAAGAGGGAGCTTTTTATGGCAGTTTAAGCTAGGGTTTGTTGATCTCTCATGTATAGGGACTATTTTGTAATAGATTTGAATGCATTTAGCCGTAATCAGGAAGGACTTACAACCTGACATGTGTGAAGTTTGATGAATTAATGAAAATTATCTATATTTCTTCTCTCCTTCTCTGTGTTTGAGATTACAAGTTGTGTATCTACAAGGTAATTTGGTATTTGGGAGTACCCTTGGCCCTAAGTACTATCCCTCCTTCCATCATGAGGTCTCATAGAAAGTTAAAATAAAAAGATGAGTCTCATTTGTGCCTTCACAAAGAAGAGAAAGAATTCCAATACAAAATGTAGCAAACCAAATGTTGTAGTAGGTTCCTTTGCAACAAATAATCCCTCTTGCTTTTGGAAGATAAAAACCTTGAGCTATCAACTATTGAATTCCCACTCAACTAAAATGCATGAAGGAAACAAAATGAATGGTTCTATAAAAAAATCATGTATCTCCTAAGAAGGAAAATATATCTCCTTCAAATGTTGCACCAAGCTATCCACACTCATATCAAACTATAATGAATGATAATGTAGAAAATGAGGAAGAGAATCAGAATGTTCCCTTAAACAATTGAAGAAGAATCACCCTCATCAAAGAGAAGATGTATGTAATAAATAGTGTCATCTAGATCCAAAATAAGGGATTCTACAAACAAAAAGAGATGTCTGATAGTAATTGATCCCATGGAACTGAATCTAGAAGACAAGAACAAACTTGTTGAAAAGAATTTGAAATAGAATTTAAAGAAGCTTAGATCACTGTCAAACTAGCAAGTGGAGGTGATTGAATAACTTCCAATATTGGAGATGTAGAAAGAGGAGAATTTGGAGGAGATGTCTTTGTGTAATCAAGACAATCAAGATTCTTCCAATAAGGAGGTTCCTCTTCAATGTCATCATCATACATAAGATCATCATCTTTATTAAGGGAGAGAAGCATGTTTGTAGTTGGATCATATGGGAATGGAGGTTCAGTTAGATCTCCATATCTGTCGCATAGAGTGGCCCAAAGAGTGCAAGGGAACTCAATGTGTGATAGAGCCTATGATGTGTGCTCCCCAACACTTAAACCAATTAATCCTAAGACATGATCATTTCTACTTTCCCAAGAAGATTTCTGTAACACCCCGCCAGGGAACCCAAGAGAGATTAACCTAAACATGTCACTATGTGTGCTGAATAATTTTTTTTTTTAAATTTAACATAAAGAAACATACAATCACGCGGAAGAAATTACTATTTATACACATGTCTTACACTCACATAGATTACACGACTCAAGGGTCCCATGATGTTGAATTACTTAAAGAAAAACACAACTAACATATAACAAAAGATTCCATTTGATTAATCATATCAAATACAACTTACATAACCATAATTAAAATCCTCATGGATAACCATGAAACTACCATAAACTCACATCCACTGCACATGTCGCAGGGTATGTAGTAATGACTCTAACTACTTACTATTACAATTTTTAGATTAGGTATCACATGCGATACTCTAATACAAGATTACAATAATGAAACTACATAATAAATGATGAAGGAAACATAAAGAGCTCATCTGCAAGAAACCATCAAGCACCTGGTACAAGGACGTCAAATCTTAATGGATAAAGAATCACTACCACCCATCCGTGTGGAACCACAAAGGTCCACCCCACCATGTTGAGGAGATAACAACAGATCCCAATCGGATATCCAAAACCAACAAGGCATAACCACTAAGCAAGGGATCCTGACAGCTCTCTAATCTAGTGTACTAATCATCATAAAAGGTAAGACTCACTAATCCAGAGGCAACTAACAACGTAGGAAATCTAGCATGTGTAAAGGAAGGTGTCATCATGTAGGTCTACCCTCAAGTTTAGCCCAGATAATCACAACGGATTTTGGCACCCAAGTGACCATACACGAAGCTAATGTCCTCTCATACTGACAAGGCCCACTAACTATGTCAGATACCTCGCAGGGCGACTAACATCTTCTCCAAACCATCTTAGCCTATACTTGCACTCAAGCATGGGTGAGGATACATCTTATTAATCCATTTTATAATCTAAATATGTCTTTAGTTATCACTTATTAAATAAACTCCACAATAAGCAACTTAGTAGTCTCTTACAGACACGAAACTTATTGCAAGCCACCTCCTACTACGCATCTAGGTAGCCTACCCTAGGCTCAAAGATCCTAACAGATCTAGCATAGGTCGCAACCCTAGTGTACCCCAAACCTAGTATCCCACACAATTAGGAACGGTCACATATAGGTACACAATTGAAAGGGTCATCATGGCCAGTTTAGGGTAATAGCATAGAGCACACATGTCATAAAGTAACAAAAATAATTATTACACCCCCCTAGCCTCTGTATACATCCTAAGTCATCTAATGCCCATCAGTAACGCATTCAAGTACAAGAGAAACACACAGATGTATAGAAAACAAAATGTCTTCAAAGACTGAAAAAAATGAACATAAGTGAATATACATTTTCATCTAATTAAACCCTCCACATGCATTAAACAAATTTCCTTTATACATTAATAGATCGGAACAACAATAATCACCTTTGATTTAATCAACCACATTTATTAAGAGTCATATCCAAACTACTA
>MU226429.1:1024387-1070222 GCA_018584345.1 Thuja plicata
CCCCCCCCCCCCCCTTTTTTTTAATTTAAAATTTTTATTAAATTTTTCTTTTAAAAAATGAATATATCTCATTTGCACTAAAAGAATGAAAGGTAATTTTTTTTTTATTTAAATAAATTTCCAAAAACGGAAAGTTAAAAAGGAATTTTTCTTTTCTTTTTCTTTCACCAGTCTGTGAAAAAAACAGAGTAAGTATTTTTCAATGAATTAATTTTTGACAAGAATATATTCTCATTCCTTATTTATTTTTCTTTCCTTCATAGTTACAACTATATAGCAAATTGATTTATTGATTTATAGGAGTTCTAGGACGAATCTATTAACGAAATTTTTCCAGCACAATGCTACTATAGCATAGAATATATAATTATGAGAATAATAGATCCGGGCTTCACATACACTCTGAAATCGCTAAACATAAAGCATCCACAAATTAAATTTTCTCCTATAGTATAAACTATACGAGGAGTTTAATTTTTTCATTTCTAGGGGAACTAGAGGGAATTTCTTCCCAAAATTTTGACAGCATAACCCTACGATGCTAAGATTATAGAAAATAAAATAAATAGAGATCTAGGGTTTCTAGAAACACCCAAAAACATAGAAAACATCTATAAGCCATTTAAAAACCAAATTTAAGAACAAGCATTATAACAATTACAGAAAACCTCTGATCTACGAAATTTAATCTATGCAAAGCCAATGAAGCCTACCTTTAATCCAATGCAAGAAATGAAGGAATGTAGTTTGAAGAATGAAAGTAGATCTGAAACCCTCAAGCTCAATTCAACCATAGATCTGGCACAACGTAGATCCGAACACACACACACACACACACACACACACATACACACACACACAAGCAATAGAAAACCTGAAACCTTGAAGCAACCAAGATCCACAACAATCCACAATTCCTCAAAAAACCCCAAATCACCAAGAGCTGTCCAATTCTCTAAAACCTGTTGTCAGAGAATGAATGACCAATTCCTCCTAAAGAGATCCAAATTCCCCAAAACATGCAAAGGTGAATGACAACTCTCAAGTCAAACCCTAGTTTAACTCAACTTCAAAATTGAAAGTAAATCCAATTTAATTAAATAAAATGTGCTTTACTGCCACAACTCAAACTAGAATCCTAATTACAAGTTAAGATCTTTTGAATTTGAAATACTTTTTCAACACAATTATTGCACATGTAATTAATAAAATATTTAATTAAATAGATTAAATATTTATGTCACAATAATGCATGCAACCAAATATTTAATTATTTAATTAATCATATAAGCACATACAATATAGTTTTCAATTAAATATTTAATTAAATCATAATATTCAAATATTTCAATTTAATTAATTATTTAAAATAAACTTAGGATATAATTAAATCATTAATTCAACTATAATCCATTAATTCACTAAATATGAAAAATCACTCAATAATCCAAAAATCACCTGAAAACATAATCAAACAAAAACACACACAAACTCAAAAGAGAGGGTATTCAAATTCTGTCACCCTAGATAAATCCGGATAAGGTAGTCATACTGAAACTCATCCTACAATAGGACGATTAGGCTTAGGTTAGGGTTTTGGATCTGTATGTTACCTCCCCTCTTTACTATTGAGATTAATATTTATGGGCATGCTCACTCCTGCCAATTCAGGGAAGACAATGCCCTGTACCTGCAATCCTGTCACCAAAAAACATGCATGTACATACATAATATAATATCGCAATCAATGATAGGGATCGGTCAAACGTGTGGATCTCGCCGAAGAAAGTAACTACGTCTCCATCCTCTACCACAACAACACATCAACAAGTACATTCACATATAAGACAACCATACACATGCGAGTATGGGGTAAGTACATCATAATCTGAAATCAACATATAATAATCAATATGATAACATCATCACATCTATCTATGCATAAGGTAAAATCATGACATCATAAACAAGTATCATCATCAAATGCAATAATATTAGCTCACATGAAATGTGGCCTAAAAGAATTTGGCCAAACAACTGAAACCAATGCCTAAAGAGTATGGCATCACCAACTAAAAGCAAAAGAAGAGTGGGTATTACAATTTCTGCCAACATGAACTTGGTTCAAGAATAAGATCATACAAATGTGGAAATAGATGAATCCATCGACAATGCTTTAGGATTTCATCATACTGGGACTTATAGTTTCCTTCTTCCAAAATTATAATAGATGGATGACATTTTATTCCTATTTTAGCCTTAAACTATCCCCTTTTGGAACTTTATTTTTAGTTCATGAATATAGAAAAGAAATTAAGAAACACCCCGAAGAAAATGAAAAAATTCATTCTAAAATAGCTCTGGTCTGCAACACCTGCAAAGAAAATTGATGCTCCTCCAACCTAGCTCCCGTGAGCTTTGATACCATGTAGAATTTTTTACAGCTGTAGCTACACATCAAAATATGGATCTAGAAAATAAAAATATGATAAACATGTAGATATAAAACATTGAAGAAAAATAGAACATAAAGAATGAAAATCAATTAACCACTGTGCCATTTACATTACCATGCTTGTAGATTTATAAAAGTTTACCCACCGTTAACAATAGAAAATTAAGGTGAAGAGTGCAATCAAGAATTTAAAAAATAGTTCCCCTATAATTGGTAATGGTGATCCATATATCATGGATATGAGCTGAAGGTGAGCATGGAAGTTATAATTAAACACTAACAAATATGATTTCAAGATATGTTGAATTGGAAATGTTGTTGAAAATAGTTTATAAATTTTGAGAGAAATGCAAAAGGTGGGTGTGAACCTGCATTCCACAACACCTAATTGAAATCCATCAAAGAATAAGGGTAGGTGGGTGTTTGATAAGGATGCTACCACCTACACATGCACACAAACTCTAGAATGTGGGTTTTTTGACAGAGTGCAACAATTGCGGGAGCATATACCACAATTGAATGGTCCAAAAGGATTTAAAAACCTTCAACCACATGCAAAATGTAGAATCATAAGAGCCATTTCATAGCATACCTCAAAGAAATTTCATCTCCAGGAATTAGATATTTGGTAAAAAAACTTCAAAGATATGTCAGAATGTGATGATGGCAACATTCGCATAAAATAGAGTTATTGAGAAAACTTTAAGCAAATACAAAATGTTAAGTCATAGATGGTGAAAATTAATCATTTGGAAAACCGCCTCAAAGAGATGTGATCTCATGGAGAACCATGTTATAATATTTACACAAAATATATTTGTTGAATAAGTTTTCAAGCAAGTGCAAGCTTAATGCTCATCCCACAACCTTTTCCCGCAACCTCTAAGTGTGTCCAAACTCTTGTCGACATACATGTGAATGTGGAACTGTAAACACCACATGCAAATTTTTTGATAGAATGCCACAAAAAGATGTCATCTTGGTGGTTGGATATGGGTAAAATGGATTTGTTGATAAGGTTCTTGAAACTTTTAAAGCCACAACTACTACTAATATCATTCCATGGACTAAAATGGTCATTTTTTTGACATAAGAGGAACTTGTTGAAAATAATTTTGAACCTTTCATGTATATTTGGTATGCATAAGAAGGCAGTGGGAAATGTATAGATTTTTATCCGAATACAAAGAATCAAGGAATTTTGTCAAAATTTGTGGTTTGCAAGTGCCCTGTTATAATATTTTTATAAAATGTGTTATCACAGATTGATAAATTGTTTGACAGAATACACAGATATGATCACTAACATTATTTTCTAGAGGTTTCAATGCACCATATTCCAAGAAAGGCATGGGGTTTCACAAATATATAGTTGGAATAGATTTCTTCAAAGACCAAGTTGTTCATGGTTGCGAGAAGGCATATCAACACTTTAACAATATCAATATCTTATCCCTTTTTATACTATAGGAGTTGAGATTATTTGTTCACTCTTACAAAAGGATGCGTTTGTGTTCTCAAATGGTCAGATGGGAAGAGAATTGTCAGTAGAAAAGAAGCATATGAAGACAGATAAGAACCTCAACAAAACCCTAATTTTGGTGGTGTATTTCAATTTATCCATTTGTAAAAGTTACTATGTCACTAATTGTAATTAAAGCTATCTTTGGGACTTTCTCATTGTAAAAGATGGGAAAATCCTAACTTGTTTGTAAATGGGTAGTTACTCTAAGTGATCACTTGGGTAGTTATCAAAAGTGGTTACTTTAAGTAGTCATGCATAGGTAGTTATTCTAAGTGGTTGTCTCAAGTAGCTACTGGGTAGTTATCCTAAGTGGTTATCTTTGGTAGTTATCCCAAGTAGTTTCCTAAAGTAACCACATTTATCCTAAATAGTTACAAAAAGTGGTTAGGTGGTTACTCTAAGTGGTTATGGTTTAGTTAATAAGGTGAGCATATAAATACCACAAGGTCTTCATTGAAGGGGAAATATGATATCACATGTGTTTATATTGGGAGGTTTAAATTGGGCAAAAAAAGGGGGCAAAATATTGTATAAATAGAGGGGAGGGGGTTTTTAGGGAGGGGGATTGGGTTTTATATAAGAAAATGGGTATGGTGGTATTGGGTGGGTTTTGGAAGGGGGTAAAAAAAAGGAGTTTGGGGCAATATTTTTTGAAAATAGGGGTATTCTTTAGTATGTCATGAATGCACGTGCTATGATTTAGGTTCACTAAGTGAAGTCCTCATGATAAATACAAGGCCATTTGAAATGTAAAGGGAAGAATTTTATAAAGGGGGAAACTATGGAGAATATCAAAAGGGACTTTTGGATTTGCACTATGTATAAAAATGTCTTTGAAGTTATATATTTTCAAAGAAATAATAAAGAATGAATTTAGTCGTATATCTTTTCATAAGTTATTGTTGCTTACTTTTCATATGGTAATTTGGTAATATCTTATGTAATGGTGGAATCATATTTCTAATCTATGTAATTGATATGGTGAAATGCATTGATTTCGTGGTATCTTGGTGTGAATGTAATATGATAGTGTATCTTCTTAATGAAAATTATTCAATTGTGTATTTTTGTTGATGTTTACACAAGTATAGTGATGTTTACAGAAATTTCTAATCCTACCCAAGCACAGACAGTGTATGCCATGTTCTCTCGGGCGTTGAAGAAGACCAAAGTGATTTTCAATTCTAATCGAGTTGACTTAGGCATTACAGTATTGGTTGGGAATTACAGTGTTGGTCAGGCATTGAAGGATTTCAGTGTTGACCGAGTTAAATAGATAATGTCAACCGAATAACAAAAACTTACATTTTATGTTTAAATGGTTATATGCAGCCGACAGACATAAGTTTTATTATTTATTTGGAAGATTATTCAAGCTGACTTGACAAGGCCTATCATATATATACTAGGTCAAGTTTTGGATTGAATGTGAGAATGAGAAGAAGTGAAGATATTCTTTTGATATGAAGAGTGAAGGTGAAATCAAATGGGATTCTGATCAAGGAAAAAATATCTAGACAGAGCTGCAATAGAATATTTGATCAGTAAGGATCCAGTTATAAAACTAGAATAGATGTTTGAATTAGCAAAGCGAGTTGCTTTGACAAACAGGTCAATCCATTGTTACTCTCTAACAATTGTAGCAGTGATCTAAATCTCTTAACAGAGTAGACTTAACAGTCTTTTGTAAATCCTCTCACAAGGTGACATTTCTGCATTGAAGTGTTTGAAGACCTCAAACAAGACCACTCCTTATAGGGTGATTAAATCCTCCAACAGGGTCACACCTAATAGTGTGTATTTTAACCTTTAACAGGGTTGGCTCCTAATAGGGCTCACTTCAAAATAGTGAAAAACACTAATTAGTTGCAATTGGTGGTTTTTCACATATTGGTTTTCCACGTTAAATCTTGGTGTTATCTATGTACATGTTATTTGCTTTATTCTTTCTATTTCTGCAATTAATCACAAAAGGATAATCATAGTTAATATCTTAAGATTTTCTATGTTAATCGAGTGACAGTGAAATATATTTATTAACCAAGCAACAATGATAAGTTTTATTAAGACATCTAAGGGACATGGTTTTTTTTTGTGGTAACTAATTCACTCCTCCCCTCTTAGTTACTCAACTCATTTACAACAATTGGTGTCAGATATTTTGGTGCTTACAATGAAGGTTTCAATGCCTAAGCTAAAGATCAGAGATGTCTTATAGAAGGGAGATCCCCAAGCTTAACAAAGACAATTTTTCTGTATGGAAAGATTTGATGAGGCTACATCTATCTACTATTGGAGATACTAGTTTTCAATTGTTGGAACATATGTATGTGGAACCACCGAGACCTTTGACTATGGATCAGATGATAGACATGAAGCATCATAATATAATGATGATTGATATAGCCTCTACACTCAGCTATTCTGAATTTGTTGAAGTCAAGGACTTCCCTACTACCTTTGATATTTGGAACAAACTGCATGATATTCATGGAGGAGATATCTATGTAAAGAGAGCCAAAGCAGAGAGTCTCAGAGGTCAATTTGATCAGATGAAAATGAAAGAAGGAGAAGACATTACAAAATACAGTGAAAGAATCAAGAAAAGTGTCAGTGCCATCAAAGGTGTTGGTGGAGTGATTGAAGACACAAAATTGGTTAGTAAGGTATTGAGAACTTTACTTCCTATCTATGAAATTAGAGTTTTAGCTATTCAAGAGGTGAGGTGTAGTAATGAGTAACTCTAGATGCATTGGATGGAAGGCTTACAACTTTTGAGCTGGACAATTTTGACAATTATTCTCCTAATCCTAGCAATCTTGACTCTACATTCAAAGCTAAATTGAAACTTGGAAAGACAAATAGAAAAGGAAAAGAGATTGACAGTGATAGTGATGATGATTCTAATGAATACCTAGAGATCATTGAAGCATTACTTGCAAAGAGAGTTGCCCAAGGAAAAGGTAAATACAAAGGAAGAATACAATTGATTTGCTTTTCATGTAATGAGGTTGGTCACATTGCTGCTAAGTGTCCAAACAAAGAAGACAAAGATGAGAGAAATTTCAACAAGTGCAAAGGCAAGAAATATTTCACAAGTTACAAAGGCTATAAGGACAAAGGTAAGAAATCTTGTTATATTGCAAAAGATTTTGATAGTGATGAGGATGAACATGAAATGGTTTACATTTCTATTATGGATGAGTTAGACAATGAAGAAAATGATAAGACTTCACTTTTATCTCATATTAATGACACTTGGATAATTCATAGTGGTTGTTCTCATCACATGAATAGTGATAAAACCAAATTTGAACATCTTGAGCACTGTGATGGTGGGAGTGTTAGTTTTGGGAATGATGAACCTTGCTATGTGAATGGTAAAGGTTGTATTCCTTTAACAGAAGGAATCAAATGTGATAATGCTTATTGGGTTGAAGGACTAAGGCGTAATATACTAAGTGTAGCACAACTGAATAACATTGGTTATAAGGTAGAATTCATGAATAGGAAGACTCCTAGATGGTAAGGGAAACCTAGCTGGAACTCACAGGAAAACAAAAGGTAATCTATTTTATCTTGATCTCAATGAAAGTTAATGTTTTATTCTGCAAGTAGAAGAAAGTTGGTTATGGCATAAAAGGTTATGTCATGTGAACTTTGATAACCTGGTCAACATAATAAAGAACGAAAGAGTAAGAGGTATTCCCTATTCTAAAGAAACCTGAACTAGCAATATGCAAACAATGTCAAATTGGGAAGATGGTCAAGACTAGTTTCAAGAGAAATAATTACAATATAGAAGAAGTCTTGGAGTCAGTACATACTGATTTATGTGGACCAATTGGAACAACAATTTACATAGGTGAGAAGTATCTCATTCTATTTTCTGATGACCATTCCAGAATGATGTCTATTATGTTTCTCAAAGAAAAATTAGAAGCTTTTCAGAAGTTCAAGTGGTACCTTGCTAGAGTTGAGAAAGAAACAAGAAAGAAACTTAAATGCTTAAGATATGACAAAGGAGGTGAATTCATCTCTAAAGAATTCAATGGATTCTACAATGAAAGAGGAATTAAAAGACAAGTATTTTCCATAGGTATTCCGCAACAGAATGGGATAACAGAAAGAAGGAACATATCTATTATGGATTGTGCAAGAACCTTGATGATTGAAAAGAATGTTGCTACCAAATAATTGAAGGAAGATATCAACACTGCAGTTCACACCTTGAATAGAGTTCAATTGAAGAAAGTTACTGATCAAACACCTTTTGAATTATGGTATGGCTACAAACCTAATGTTCATTCTTTCAAAGTATTTGGAAGTAAATGTTACATCTTGAAGGAAGCAAGAAATGGAAAATTTGATGTAAAAGGTGATGAAGGTATATTCCTAGGATACTCTTGTAAAAGTAAAGCATATAAATGTTTGAATATTTCTACTCATAAAGTCATAGAAAGTGTACATGTGAGGATTGATGAGTTTGTAGAAATATGTGAAGAACATAGCAGTAAAGAGCCTGAGGATTATAGAAACTTTGTGTATTATGAATCTGATACTATACCTAAGACACAAGAAATGGTGATTGGGCAACATCCCTATCAACCATTGAATTCATCTGCACAAACTCAAATAGTTAAACCTGAGTTGCAGCCTATGAAATCTGAGCTTCTAGTAGAGGAAAGCGAGCCATAGACAGAGGAAACCAAGTCTCAAATAGAGGCACCCGATTCTCAGACAGAGGCGCCTGAGTCTCAGACAGTCGAACTCGAGTATCAGACAAAAGAGAAGAATAGAAATTTTGAGCATGGTGAACCAAGTGGAACAAGCCCAGAATCAAGAAGGAAGGATCCTATACTTTCCAAATATGTCAGAAGGCATCATGCACCTGAGAAAATTATTAGAGATCAGATAGAAGGTATAATGAAAAGGAACAAATTGAAAGGTATATACTTGCTTAGTGAAATTGAACCTAGATCTATTAAAGATGCATTGAATGATGAAAGTTGGATAGAAGCCATGAATGAATAAATTGAGAAGATAGAAAAGAATAAAACCTAGACTCTTGTACCTAGACCAAAAGGCAAAAATGTGATTGGCACTAAGTGGGTTTTCAAAAACAAGATGAATGAAAAAGGTGAAGTTTCCAGAAACAAAGAAAGATTGGTATGTAAAGGATATGCTCAAGAAGAGGTTATTGATGATGGAGAAATTTTTTCTCTTGTTGTAAGACTTGAAGGACTCAGAACTCTTCTGGCTTATACAACACATAAAGGATTCAAGGTATAACAAATGGATGTAAAATATATGTATTGTTGAATGAAATTCTAGAAGAAGAAGTCAATATTGAGCAACCTGAAGTGTTTCTAGCTCCTAACAAAAGGAATATGGTTTGAAAACTACACAAAGCCTTGTATGGACTGAAGAAAGCTCCTAGAGCCTGGTACAAAAGATTGCATGGCTACCTAGTAAGTATTGGATTTTAGAGAAATAATGATAATAGTATCTTGTACATCAAAGAAGGACCTCAGAACAATATACTATTAGAAGAGATATTTGTTGATGATATACTATTTACTGGATATGATGATTGATGCAAAGCATTCTCCGAAGCTATGAGCAAGGAATTTGAGATGTTTATGTTTGGTGAAATCAAATTATTTGTTGGCTTACAAGTTTATCACATGAAGGATGGTATCTACATTACTTATTCTAAATAAATTGTGAGGCATCACCCCAAACCCCATCGTAGATTTCCTTATTTTTTCTTATGATAGACTTAGCACATGATACACTATATTTTGATGCACTATGGACTTTATGGATTTTATGTTTTATGTCTTGGATTGATCATTTTGGATGTTTGGTACATGATACTTTATGATGCACCTTAATGACTATGTCATGTTTCTATTATGGAGTTTTTATTTTGAGACATTTGATTCAAAAAATATTATGGTTATGCTATGGATTATTGATGATATGAGAATTGTTGGAAATGGATGTTAATTAAAAATATCATGCAATGTGAATCTTACCCTATGTTATATGATTAAATGAAATTATCGTTGCTTGTAATGAATTTAGTATGTTGATGTTTTCTTAAGGTTTTGAATATTGGTTATTGTCTTTATGAAGAATATTTTATCTCCTTGGACCACTGATATTAAATTGAGTGTGCAGGTATGAGACCATGATATTTAATCTGGGGAACCAAACATAGGTATATGTGAACTCAGTTTAAGCCAAGGTTGCATCTAATGAGAGACAAGACCTCGTTGTATTGTGATTTAATTTGTAAATGTAAATGGTTTAATGATGGAATTTACTCCTTAAATGCATTTTCATATTTATTTTCTTTATGGTTATGCCCAAGTGGATATGACATGTGTCTAGTGATGTGTAAATGTTTGTGTGTGTCACTTGACACTTGTGCATGTACTTAAGACCATGACATGTCAAATTGGGAATGGATGTCCACCTACCTAGGGAAGTAAATTAGTGAATCCCCATATGCATACCTTGGTTTGAGAGATGGAAGTATGGTCATCTCATTTGAAATTCGTGAGTACCCTTATAGTGGATTTTTGGAGGGGATAAAAAGTGCCTAGGGGTGTGTTGGGGTCATTTTCAGGTAGCCCAATTGTTATACCAATAGGTAAGGGCCATTTTAACCCTAGGATAGCCTATGGTTGACACAGAGACCCTTCCAAAAGTTGGTTTCCCAAGTTGAACGAAAATCAACTTTTGGGAGGCTTGATCTTGGGTAGATCAATTTTCCATTTTGATGCAAAGACCTTACTCACCTTTTTGGAGTTTCCTTTCTAGGATCTATTTTTAAAAAGATGTAAGAGTTTAGTGAAGAGAGACCAATTGGAGGGTTTTACTTATCCACATGAGTTTTCTAGTGGCTTTTTAGTGGGGACTCTCCATGTTGGAGGGTTTGAACACCCACTCTCTAACTTAGAGACTTAGCTAGAGTTGGTGATATTGGAAAGAGGACTTAGGCTAAAAGGGAGCTCTTCTACAAATTTCTTGCCATAATCTTGGATCTAGGTTGGTGGACATTTTACATCTCATTTTTTGTTGTTTTATCTTGTGTTGCAAGAAAGATGAATGTAGTGTGTGTGTGTGTGTGTGTGTGCTTGAATGTGACCTCTTAAATTAGGCACAAACTCAAAATAGTCCTTACTCAATCATAAAATTTGCAAAGATGAACATGAATTGTCCATTTAACAAACTTGATTGAAGTGATCTGTTGCCTCCTATTTAGTTGGGGTTTTTGAATTTACTCTCAAAATGAGAGCCAACAACCTTGACCATTGCTAAAATGGAGGATTTTAAAGCATGAAAGATGAGAAAATTGCCATTAATATAAGAATGAAAATGCCATTAATCTAGAATGAGATGCAGATTTAATTGAATTAAACTAGAACAATAATCAAATTACACTAGCCATGAGAATGCAATTACACTAAATGCGATTTAAACTTAAATGCAACAAAATCTATGAAATATGAAATAGGTGAGACAAAAATTAACTATAGTTTTGATGCTCTAAAAATTGCTCTCCCAATTGAAGAAAATGAGGTCTATAATATAGAACCACCTAAGAAGGGGATGAAGAGTTTCCTGAAAAGAAATGGTTGAATCTTCATTTCCATGGAAGAAGGGGAGACAATTTTTCAAGGAATTATTCAATTAAAAGAATGAATTATTGCCACATGAGTGGCTTTTCATATGGAATTATAAAATTCCTTTTTGAGGATAATTCACTCAACTAAGTAAATAATTATTTTAATTCCTTTTGATGTGTATTAGCTAAAGGGGGTGGAATTAATTTAATTTAAAAGCATTAGGACTTTTAGAATTAAATTAATTAATCATAGGGATTTTTAGCTAATAAACCTTGATGATTTAGGAATTAAATATAATGTGAGCTTTATGCAGATTCAAGTTTTCTGCATTTGAGACCAATTCAATTAAAGTCAATTAGGATGGAAAATTTGCCTAGTACAATAGGACTTTGATGATGAGAATACGCACAAAAATTGATTAGAATTGTGAGGTGCCAATTTTGGGGTGTTACATTTTTCCCCTCTTTGAATTGATGTGCGAGTAGCGCATCGATTCAAAGAATAGCCTGATGTGACAGATGAAGATGTCAGAAGTCTAGGTTAGGGTTTCCAAGGCATCAATCAGATCAAGAAGTAGAACCACCTTCAGAACGAAGCATGGTTCTCCGAAGTCTAAGTAAGATTGCAAAGACAATGGTCCAAATACCACTTGAGAGAAGATTGGAATCGGGGTTAGATTTTCCCAATGTCCACTGATAGCTGATGAAGATTTAGGACTATCTCTAGAATCAGGGTTAGATTTCCCCAATACGAAGGTTAGCCCTCTGAGATCCAGGTTAGGTTGCCTAGATAATGGTCTAAAGAGTTTTTTGAGATCCATCTTTAGAACGAAGCATAACTTTCAGGAATTAGGGTTAGATTGCCCCAATACCTAATGAGATTTCAAGAATCATCTCTAGAATGAAGCTTGATCCTTGAGGATGTGAGTTAGATTGCTTAGATACCTAGAAAGATAGATGAAAAGGTGTGAGACATCAAGATGCCCCTAGAGATTCAAGATCATGGAATATCCAATTTTGACCATAAGGTATGAAAAATTGAATATGCCCCAAGTGATGAGGTGCCCCTAGCAATGGGGACTTTTGATTCAGATCAGATTGATTCAAGAATGATGCAAAAAGATTCAATGATGCAATCATCATGCCCCCTCGGGAGTGAAATCGAAAGATGATACGTCATAATGATGATTGAGAGTGAGAAATCACAGATAGAAACAAGATCAAAGATCCAGAGAAATTAGAGGTAGATCAAGAGAAGGCAAAATCAATTTAGAGTGATCAAGAGGTCCTATTGACTAGGTTTGACCATAGTTGACCAAGTTTGACCAGAATTGACTAGAGTTGATTTTTGATGAAAAGATTACAGAAGCCAAGAAAATGATGACAAGAGGTAATTATGACAAGAAAGTGATGTCAGAATGTTGACTGAATAAGCATCTGATCGCGTCAGTCCCAAAATTTTAAAATACAATTTCAAGCTACTTAGGAGTGTCAGATTTTAATTTTGATCACGAAAATGGATTCATAATGGTCAATTTAGCCAAGGGTGTAATTTTCATGAAAAATGGAGCACTTTTGAAGATTAGGTCAAAATCTATATAAGGCCCAGAGAGGTCATTTTGAAATCATTATTTAACTTTGACTTTAGCGATGGTGAGAGCTCCAACTAACATTGATAGCATTCCTGTACATACACACCAATTCAAGTGCTCCCAATGACACAACTGGCCACCGGAGTATGACGCACCTGTAAGTAATCGAAACATGAACTTGCATTTCAATTTTTTTATTAATTATAGATCATTTTAGCATGTTTTGAAGCTTTTAAAGGTCTATCATGTCAAGTCTCCCATGAGGAAATAGTTCCCTTGCACCGACCTAGTTCGCCTCTCGCACGAGAAATTAGATTCCTCGCAGAGGTTAGGGATTCCTCGCGCGGGCCCTTTTTGTGTGCTCGCGCGAAGTGTGCGCCGACGCTGCATGAGATTTTAGGAATCTCGCATGAGAAGAGATTTTGTCTTGTGTGAGGCAGAAATCTTGCATGGGAAAAGAGTTTCCTTGCATGGGAATCTTGCTCAGTTCAAAATGTCATCATTTTTATGTCGCAAAGTCAGCCAGTTACAATGCCTCAAAACTATGTTTAGGATAGGCCCATAGTTGTATTTGATGTCATTACTTTGAAAAATCATCATGTTGAGGTACTGATCCAATTTCATCACTTTCTTTGTAGGTTGACTTCACTGATATCACGTTCTGGTCACATCATCCTGTCATGGGTGAGATACTACAGAGACTGTCAGATTTTGATGGTGCCTATATCGATGGGCTAGGATTGTCATACCTTCGTGATGCACCTAATATTTGGGTAAATCATGGTCTATTAGGTGCACTAGTCAATTATTTACATCAGAGATGAACACATTCCATTTGCCATAGGGGGAGATGATAGTCACTCCTGAGGACATTTATAGGATCCTAAGAGTACCATTTCACGGAGCTCGTGTAGAGTATGATACCCAGCCTAGAGCAGGTACACTGGCACTAGGAGTAGTTTTCCAAGATGATCTATTGATGGGTCAGGCCATCTCTTGGGAGGATTTGATGAGCCTCTACGGCATGGATCACCCACTGGTGGTTGTTTTGGCACTTTTCTTGAGTTGCCACTTGGTTCCCAATAGAGGTCAGCATGGATTGGAGTGTGGTTGGAGAGGCATGCTGTAGAGGACATTAGCTACACCCGCAGTGACTTTCAGATGGGGCAAGTGTATGCTTGCACATATATATCATGAGATGCATAAGATTATGTATCAAGGTGCATGGACTATGGCAACAAGAGTTGTCGTTTTGTAGATTTGGGCCTGGGAGAACCTTCCCATATGTAGACCGATTTTCCATGACACACGGTAGCCCTTGGAGCCATATATATACAGGTACACATGTCCCATGACTCAGCCAATGCTGGGTAAGACCAATCAGTGGTGAGCTCAGATAGATGATATGGAAGCAGTCATATGGCAGCCCTGGATAATCACTGAGGTGTGGGATGATGCATGACATGACCTATCATATATGTTCTACTCACAAGCTTTGATTGGGTGCACTATCAGCATTATTGAGCTCTTTCTATTGACACGAGTATTGCAATAGTTTGGGAGACCTCAAGATGTCTCGCAAGAGTTTTGTACTTACACCTAATTCATTGATGAGATGAAGAAGGGCTGGCAGAGGCAGTTAGACAGAGGTTAGAGCATGATAGATGCATGTGTACCAGCAGTGAGGTGGGATTATATGGCAGGGGTGACAAATGTAGGGATGACTCCTGCATATAGGGATCACATATTAGTGCACCCATTCCCTAGATACATAGAAGTGGCCATTACAACAATAGGTACAATAGCTACTGTTACAACAATAGGCACAACAACTACCATTACAACAACAAGAGAGGGTAGTACAGCCGAGGACTATGTAGATTCCTATCCTTACCAGGCCTATGGGGTTAGATGCAGGTGCAGGGAGAAGTGGTAGTCAGGAGAAAGCCACTGAGCAGGGAGAGGATACCATCATGGCTAATACTATTACAACCAATCCACAGGAAAGAAGATAGGTAGCCCAGTTACAAGAGGCTCTCTAGAGGCTCCAAGAGAGAGTGAGATAGGTATAGAGGGAGCAGGATGATTCCCGCATATAGGTGATCATTCAGGAGACTCGAGTGGCTGAGCGAGACCGAGAGATTCTTGGATTACAAGAGGCACTGGCTAGATCCCAGATAGAGATGAGATATGAGGCTGCTCATTCAGCCTATTACTATGCAACATACACCATTGCAATTCCAGAAGTAGCCAACTAGGTTCCGCGATTTTCAAAGTATGTTGGGGCACAGGCCACTCCACAGGGACCACCTCCACAAGGACCACCTCCTCAGTAGCAGGGCATGCCACCTCCTTGACCTCTACCAGGTGGTTAGATGAGATACTTGATATACATATTGTACCACCATTTTGATATACTATGCTCAAGTAGCACCCTTATACATTTGATCGATTGACATATATATATGAGCTCAATTTTGGCATCATTATACTTGTTCATATATTGCTTTAGATTTGTATGTCTTGTGAGATGTTTCCTATATGATTTAGATGTATGGATTAGAAATGTATGCCATGGATCAATATGCAACTATAATGCAATGATAAATGTTAGATGGATAGATGCTATGTATGATTTGATTTATGCTTATAATGGATGCACATGTTTATGGATATATAAATGAAAATGAATGTATGGAAATACACTTTTGGAAATGAATGTAATGCAATGAATGTAGTGGTGCTAATCATCTCATTTAGGATATTGCAATATACAATAGGTACTAACCAAAAGAATACAAATGAATATTGAGAGCAAGGACTAGACACTCGTGCAACCGAGAGGAATCTAGGACAAAAGATGAGGACCTTGGAAGAATGAGAAGACAATGAAGAGAGCATCAAAATTACAACAATGCAAGCCTAAAATGCGAATGCAAGCCTAAGCTAATTGCAATCCTAGGACTTGGTTGTTGGACTCATTGCGTAATTATCATCATCAAGTACTTTTTGAACATCGGAGTCAATACAATCCTTACTGGTGCCGCTGCGACCATAAGGATATGAATATGACTTTCATCAGATAAAATGTAGGAAACAAATGTAAGCATTAGGGCATAAGAGCCAAGATGACCTGAACATTGTTTCCAGTTTGATATAGTAAGAGTACACAAGTAATCAAACAGAGCAATAATAGTCAAGTAGATAGTTCCAAGCTCCCCTTGGCATACAAATAAACAAGATCGAGGGATGTGAGGCTTTTCCACCTTAATGCAGAAGCTCTTATCACATACACCCTATTTATTTGACGTTGTCAAATCATCGAAACCACATCCACAAGCAGTAGACAAAGAAAATATCAATGAAATTCATGAGAACAGACAACATACAAAGAAAGATTCAATCATAGCTCATCATGTTTCAAATTTTATGAATGTGTCTAGGTTTGGGGTGTTTAAAAACATCATTGTTCTTGTGAGTCCAATGTGTTTGATTGCTATCAAGAGATGTTTATATTTGCGATATCCAATGTGTGTTGAAAAACATAGATGTGTCCAAAGAGAGTGTTAAAAATCACTATTTGATTGGGGTGTAGAGAAACACCAGTTTGTGCTAGTAGAGAGTTGTCCTTTAGACTGACAAGATTAGTGACTCGAGTGTAAACTGAAGAGGTGATCAAAGTGGGGAGCCATGCCCCCAAGTAATGAACAGATTGAAGTCAAATATGTAGTTAATGTGTCAATGTGAGAAATCTCAGTAATATAGCGATAGTAGGCAGACACAGTGAGAACCACTGGTGACTGATGCAAGAGAGATTCTCAAGTATAAAGATCGATATGAGATCTAGGCATCAGCAGGCAGACTCAGTGAGAACCACTAGTGACTGATGTGAAGAGGGGAGAGACTCCCAAAGATAGGACAATGCCCCCTAGAATAGGAAGATTCCCCCAAGTGTGAATAGTTTCAATCCATGTGAAGTCGAGAAAAATCTCAAAGATAACTAAGAGCGAAAGCATGAGCGAGCAAACTAAAGAAGAAAAGCAAACTAACGCAGGAAAGAAAACTAAAGCAGGAAAGCAAACTGCAAGAAAGCCAAGAGATGTTGCGATAGATAGAGCTTTGCGGAACAAGAGGAGCCTATTTACCAAGTTTTCACCATCTTGGCAGAAATTCTATTTTTTCTACCATGATGCCTGTTTACCAGGTTTTCATCAATGACACATTTTTCTCTTTTTCCATTTTTTCGTATTTTCATTTTTTCAATTTTTTTGTATTTTTTTGTATTTTTTCTTTTTTCAATTTTTTTGGTATTATCAAGGCGCCTATTTACCAGGTTTTCACTAGGATAATAGATACATCAAAGCACCTATTTGCCAAGTTTTCACTAAGATGACCATTTTTTCAGGACATTTTGTAATTTTTAGGATTTTCTCAGAATAAAGTATGTACATGAGCATTCAGAAGACATTTAAACTATAAATTTTTTTCAGATGAAGAGCCTTGATAGGCTCTTTGAGCTATTCTCCATCTATGGTGGAGAGTTGATAAGTGCCAGACCCAAATACTGTAGTGATAATATACAGACCAAGCTAGTTTGGCTCAAATTTTCCTTTTTGGATCCACTGTTGTTGATTCTTAGGGTTCTCTCTCAGGACGAGATCACCCATTTGGAAGTCCCTTGATCTAACCTTCTTGTTATAGCTTTTAGATATTCTCTTCTGATATGCTTGAAGATGATCGAATGCCACCTTTTTTTGTTCATCCATTAGTTCAAGCTCTTGTAGCCGAGATATTATGATATTATCATCCATAATGAGGCCCTTCAGAGAGACTCACAAAGTGGGAATCTCAACCTCAATAGGAAGCACTGCATCGACTCCATAAACTAGAGCAAAGGGTGTGGCCCCTATTGGTGTCCGTATCCTACTATGGTAGGCCCATAAAGCTAGATTAATTTGGAGATGCCAGTCTCATCCAAATTTGTGTACTATATGATGTAAGATCTTGACGATGGTCTTATTTGAAGCTTCCTCCTATCTATTACCCTGGGGATAATAGATAGACGACCAGTGCTAAATGATTCTGAATTTGTTGCATAAATCTATCATATCTTTATTCTTGAATTTCCCCCATTGTCAGTGATTATTGATGAGGGTACACCATATCTGCAGATGATGTAGTTCAGTATAAACATGGCTACAGACTTTCCATCAGCTACACTGAGAGGTACTACCTCAACCCATTTGGTAAAATAGTCCGTAGCAGTAATGATGTATTTATGTACCCTCGAAGAAGACAGATATATCTGACCCACTAAGTTGAAGGCCCACTATTGAAATGGCCAAAATCTGACAAAAGGAATGAGCTCCTTGGCTGGAGCATGGATAAGGTTTCCATGAAGCTGGTATTGTTTATAAGATTTAGTGAAATGTGTAGCTTCTTTCTCCATATCCAGCCAGTAGTAACCAGCTCTAATAAGTTTACAAGCTAATGTCAGACCATTTGAGTGAGATCCACAGATGCCTTCATGTACTTCTTCTAACACACACTTAGAATCATTAGGTTCTAAACACCTAAGGAGGGTAGTGTCTAGACCTTGTCTATATAAGTCATTAGCTACAATGACAAACCATGAAGCACTGTGGATTAGGTGATGTTTCTCATTTTGAGTATATGTGTCAAGAATGATTTGGTCATGAAGGTAGGAGTAGATATGATAGTAGCGGGATGAGTCATGTCCAATGAATGAATAGATCATCCGGGAGTGAGGGGAATCATAAGAAGGGTAGAATAACGTCTCCACTAGGAATTCATGTCTAAAATCATTTTCTGACATTTGTAACATAGAAGCTAGAGTAGCCATGGCATCAGCTGCTTTATTATCCACCCTTGGAATTTGTTGGAATGTAACATGTGCAAAGTATTTCTTAAGATCATCAACCATCTTTTTATAGGGAACCAGTTTTTCATCCTTTGTTTGATAGATATCATTCACTTGATTGATAACCAGTTGTGAGTCTCCAAAGACCTTTAGCTCATCAACACGCTATTCAATAGCGATCTTTAATCCATTAACCAAAGATTCATACTCAACAGTGTTATTTGTGCAAGGAAACATCATTTTGTAATCCTTTGGTAATGAATATCGCTGAGGTGTAATGAACAAGATTTTGGTGCCTGACCCCTGTTGGGTGAATGATCCATAAAAGAACATGGTCCATGAATGATGTGTGAGAAGCATGATGGACTCATCTGGGAATTCAATCCTTAATGGTTGATGATCTATAATAGGTGCCTCAGCCAAATGATCTGCAATCACTTTCCCTTTGATATCTTTTCTCTCAACATATTCAATATCAAATTCACTAAGAAGCATGACCCATTTAGCTAGTCTACCTGTGAGGGTAGGTTTACTGAGAAAGTATTTTAATGGATCAATTTTTGTGATTAGCCTCATGGTGTGAGCAAGCATATAATGTCATAACTTTTGAGAAGTGAACACCACCACTAAGCAAGCTTTCTCAATGATAGAATAATTCATTTCATAAGAAACCAATGTTCTGCTAATGTAATAGATGGCCCTTTCCTTATTATTTTGATCTTCTCAAGCCAATAGAGCACCTAGAGATGTTTTTGTAGCTGAGATATATAAAATTAATGGCTTCCCGTGGATAGGAGGCATTAATATAGGTGGATTGGCCAGATATTGCTTAATTTGTTGAAAGCCTTGTTCACATTCTTTGTTCCATTCACATGTCACACCTTTATGTAGAGTTTTTGTAAATGGTTGTGACTTGTCAGCTAGCTGTGAGATGAAGTGCCAAATACATTGAAGCCGACCTTGAAGACCTCTAATTTGTCTGATATTGTGAGGTGGAGGCATTTCCATGATAGCTTACACCTTTGCAGGATCCACCTTGATTCCTTTTGTGGAGATGATATAACCAAGCAATTTCCCTGAAGTTACACCAAATGCACATTTCTTAGGGTTAAGACGCAGTCTGAATTTTTCCATACAATCTAGTATAGGACCTAGATCAGTGAGATGTACTTTCCTATCCATGCTCTTAGAAAGCATGTCATCCACATAGTCCTCTATTGTTTTGTGCATCATGTCATGAAATATGGTAGTGACTGCTCTCTGATAAGTGGCTCCAGCATTTTTAAGACCAAAATTCATAACATTGCAGCAACAATTACCCCATGCACAAGTAAAAGAAGTCTTTTCTTGATCCTCTGGCACAATTTTGATTTGGTTGTAGCCAGAGAAGCCATCCGTTAGGGAGTACATTTTGTATCCTAATGTCATTTCCACAATCATATCGATGTTGGGTAGTGGAAAATCATCTTTTGGACATGCTTTATTCAAGTCCCTAAAGTCTATGCAGACCCTAATAGATTTGTCATGTTTCGACACTGGGACTATGTTGGAGATCCATTCTGCATAATCAATGGCTATGATGAACCCAACTTTTAGAAGTTTCTCCAACTCTACCTTGACAAGTAGAGCCACATGCAGATGCATCTTTCTAAGTTTCTATTTGACTAGTTTCACACCCGAAGCTATTGACAAGTGATGCATGATGAGATCAGGATCTACACTCTGCATGTCAGAATATGTCGATGCAAACTTTATCTTTTTCTCCATGAAGAAGTCTGTGAATTCTTTGAGTTCTTCTGTAGATAATGATTTTGCCACATGAATGATGTGTGGATGTTCTTCTGTACCTAGATTGACCAGCTAAGTTGGCTCAATTAGCACCGATGAGAATTCCTGGAAATGACTCAGAAGTGCATCAAGTATCTCATCCTCAAGTGCCTCAAAGAGGTTTTCACCTTCGGATATGTCTTTTCTTTTTACTTTTTTTGGCTCTGATACTGCCACAATGTGGTTTTCACCATGAGAGCACCTATTTTTTCTTCTTTTAATTTTATGACTAAGATACTTGATATCAGTCTCGGTCATGTTGATACTCTCTTCACTAATGGAGGACATTACAGGTTCAATAGCATGAAGGTAGTAGGCTAGAGCATAGTTTTTCTGGAATGTAAGGACTTCATTGGATGAGGAAGGAGAATTCTAGTCTATTAGCTTAGGATGTTGGAGTGAGAGAGAAGTGGCGGGTTCAAGTGCATTCACGGTATAGTCATCGAAAGTGCTGACTAGTAAGCTGAGACCTAGAGAGATCTCATCCAAAGGTGTATTCAAATCCTTCTGACTCCTAGCGACTGTAGTAGAAGCCACGTTAACATTTATGGACTTAGACTCATTAGACCTTTCACTAAACCCTTCACCTACATTGAGAAGCTTTTCATAGGATCCTTCTGACAAATTTTCAAACTCATATTCATGAGAATCTATGTCCGAACTCTGACTTGGGTGTTTGCACCATGCAGGTTTGGGAGTTCTTGCAACACCAGCCTGTTCTTGTGCCAACTGCTCTTGAAACTCTGGTGGTATGTATCATTCACTTTGGAAACTAGGATCTTGTAACACTTTCCATTGTTCATAGGTTAGTGCATCAAATGGAGTGGTTTTATCATAAATCATTGTCAGTCTTGACTATACTGACATGTGGTACAAAATTATCTAGCTCTGCAAAGAATGCTGCCAGGTCTAGAGGAATGGGGTAAGGAAAGAAATCCTCATCGAAGCTATCTTCTATAGTGTCGACTATATCTGTGCCTTCGGGTTCTGGTGAAGGATCCAATTTTGGCACAAATTTGTTAATCCCTAGATGGAATGAGAATTTCTTGAAGCCTAAACCAATTGTGTCTTTTGTCTTTTGACCCATAGATTTAATAGGTTCCACTAAACCATTACCATTCACACCTATTGGGCCACTCGCTTTGTATCCAAAGCATTTCATAATCTTAAGACCTTTGCTATTAGGATTATTTCATGAGCTGGAGTAGCTTGTTCAGATATTCCCTTACCTTTGAAAAGCCAAGCTTTAATAGCTCTTTCCTCATCTTCATCTTCTAGTGGTGTTGAAGCTCGTACAAAGACACCATCATAGACTATTTTAGGGGGAGAAGTAGAAGATTTACAATTCTCCAAAGGACTCCCATAAGAACAAGGAGATGGAGGTAGAGATGCTAATGATAGCACAGGTTCTATTTGATATCACCCATGCCTATGTCTTTGATCTTCAAAGTTTGTTATATATCTCTAAGCTTGGCGTCATAGAATTTTGTGTATTCTCTATTAGTCAGAACAAGACTATTAGCTAATTGTGTGAGCACATCGCAAGAAGAGCCCATACTAGCAGGAATTGTCACCTCTGCACCTTTGAAAGGAAACTTAATGCATTGATGATATGTATAGGTAACTGCTTTCATTTCATGGATCCACGGTCTTCCCAACAGGATGTTATATGCAAGAGGAAGGTCTAGCACCTGACATGTGACATATCTTTCAACCGGTCCAACCCAAATGGGTAGCACAACTAAACCTTTAGATTTTCTCTCTTCTTCATCATAGGCCTTGATAGTAATTCTCTTGTGGGAATCTATGCAATCTTCATCATAACCTAGCTAAGCAAGAAAGTGAGTGGAGAAAATATTGAGACCAACACCATTATCAATAAGGATGCGACGGACTAGTTGTTTTCCAATCATGACTTCTATATGCAGAGGAGCATTATGCGTGTGACTAATTAAGTGATCATCTTCTTCTGAGAAGGAAAAATAATGCAGTGAAGCCAAGTGACCCACCATGGATTAAAACTGATCCAGATTGATGTCTTTGGGGACATTAGCCACTGTGAGGGTTTTATCCAGAATCTGCCTGTGAGCAGGCAAGATCTTCAACGGGTCAAAGATGGTTATTTGAGCATTGGTTCTTTATAGCTGGTCTAGAATGTTGTAACTAGCAGTAGAAGGTGTGGGGACCAATTTCATGGTCTTGTTGGTGGAGACAACAACATCTTTCTCCATGGTTTGTTTTGGTGTAGATGTAGTAACAGGAGGGTTAGGACCCTTGATAGTGATCTTAGCGCGGGATCTAGTAACAATGTTCATGCAATCTTGAGATGATTCAGATTCAGATACGTGAGACCCAAGGCCTCTCAAGATAAATGGGGTCTTAGGCATAGGAGCATCCTTTCTCCCCCTAGTAGTAATCACATTACAATACTCCACTTCTAGAGGTTCAATCATGTTGATGACATTGTCATAAGTGGCATGCACGTAGTTAACCTTGGCATTATTGTTCTTAGTGCTAGAAGACTCACCTTTCTCATGATGAGGAAAAGGATCTTTAAATGCCTGGTGATCTGAATTCTTATTGTGATTTTCCACAATGATAACCTGATTATCAATCAGATCTTGGAATTTATGGCACAACTGAAGAAAATTAGTAGTCTTATGACCTTTGTTTTGGTGATAGTCACTTTTATGTGTTGTCATTCCACCAATGGGGTCATGGTTGTGGATCATATAGATGCTTGTCCAAAGGAGCGAGAATCTAATTTTTCACCAAGGTTTTAAAAACTACATCAAGTGGTTCTCCAAAAGAAGTAAATTCACGCTTGGGTCATGGAGCCCAAGGTTTGTTGCCAGAGAATTTAGAAGTTTGTTGAGTGTTTGTTGTAGCCTTTTCAACAACTTTGGTCACTTGTGTTGGAGATTTGATTCTGAACAGTTGATTGATAGTATGTTTGTCATTGATGACAACATATAATACACAGTAGTACTTCTGTATGTACTTATCAATATGATGACATGAAGACCAGCATGGATAGATATGTGTTTCTGACATGTTTACTATGCTATGTTCATACACATAGACCCAGATATGAAGTTTCAGTAAAGATATGCAATTCTATTATTGATGGTTATGGTTTTGGAGGAATAATAGTTTAAGGCCAACGTATGTAACGTGTTGATTGAGTTGTGCCTATCTTTAGGATATGCGTGTGTATATTCATGATTAGTTATGAGTTTTTGATATTAACCTAAATGTGCCAAAAATATTTCAAGAAGATTGCAAAGTTATGATTAAATTGGTGAAGCCAACTTAGTGAAGCGACACGTCTGTTCAGCATTGACTTGCGCAGTTGTATTTATTCTTGCGTGCTTAGTAGAGCCAAAAAGGATGTTAAGAAGAGTTTTCCTACATGTCCCATGATCTCATAATTGGTGTATGTATTTATAGAAGGTCATTTGTAATGAGAAGAGTTGTGAAAGCTAGAGATTGACAAGCAGAGAAGAGTTGTGAAAGCTAGAGATTGACAAGCAGAGCAGAGTGCTGATACAGCAGAGCTATATTTATCATATGTTGATAATATAGATGTTTATCTTGAAGCATTCATAATACATATTAGACTGTTATATTTCTTTACAATAGGTTAAAGCATTGGCGCATAAAAGGAACTGATCAGACAAGCAGTGTCACAAACAACAGTTCATCTTGTTGATACAGTGTGTATCAAATAACTGGAAGGTTGTAGCCTTCACCACTTGGACAGTGAGTCCACCACCCCTAACAAGGTTATATGTAAAAGACTCCTAATAGGGTCTGACCCTTAACCAGGTCACTATACTACTACATTGTAATGTATAACTCCTAACAGGGTTGGAAGATCTTTTAACGGGGATCACTATAAATAGTATAGTTATTTGTGGGTACTAATTCCCACCATGGTTTTTACCATTTGGTTTCCCCGTAACCAAATTGATGTGTTGAGTAAAGTGTTATTTGTATGTGAATTTATTTTGTATCACTCTGGATTAATAAGTATAAGATAAAGATTTAAATTTGCAGATAATGGATTCACCCCCCCTCTTAGTTATCTCTGAAGTATTCTAACAATTGGTATCAGAGCCAAGTGCCTTGGAGAGAAAGCCTAACAGATTAAGGTAGATCAGATGGCATACTTTAGAAAAGAGAGCCCTAAGTTTGATGGAGAGAACTATCTGGATTGGAAGAACAAAATGATAACACATCTACAGTGCATTGGATTTGTGATCTTTGAAATTGCCACACAAGAAGTTGTAATTCCATCTCTAAAAGACCTTGCAAAGGATGATGCTACTAGAAGATAGAAGGAAACATTTACCAATAATGCAATTTCCAAAGAAGCCCTAATTAGCGCCTTATCTGACAGTGAATTTTCTAAAATCAAGAAGATTGACAAAGCATATATCATATGGAAGTATCTAGAAGACATGTTTGAAGGAGATGTTCAAGCAAAGAATGCACACAGGAAGACATGGAAGAAGAAATACAATAGCCTTGAGATGTTGCTTGAAGAAAACATTAGAGCTTACAATCAGAGGATAAATGAAGCAGTATCTGGAATCAGAAACAATGGAGGAGAAATTTCAGAAGAAGATATAATGGATAAGTTGTTAACTAATTTGACATCAGACTATGAAAAAAATATTAGTATTCTAGAAGAAACTATGCAATTTTCACAAGACTTCAAGAGAGAGACTTTGATCGGAAAAATCTCTACATTTGAGATATCAAGATTGAAGACTGAACCTAAGAATGAAACAACCTTCAAAACTTCAATCCACGGTAAGAAATCCTCACACATCCCTAGTCATAATGAAAATGAAGAAACTGATGAAGAGCTAGAAGAGATAATTACCATGATTTCTACGAGAGAAAAGAAAGGAAAAGGAAAGTATGAAGGATATCTTCCATTCAAGTGTTTTTCATGTAATAAGATTGGTCACTTTGCATCTAAGTGTCCCACAAGAGTAAAGAAGTTCAGATCTGATTACAAACCTAAATATAGGAAGGAACGTTACCATGCTGAAGAAGGTAAAACTGATGAAGATTCAGGAGAAGATGAAATTGGATTCGTTGCCCTTAAAGACATGGAAAGACTGCTCGAAGATATAGACATTACAGATAAAGAAGAAGATCATGAATTAGCCTTAATTTCAAAAGCAGATGTAAGAATTGATTGGATCATTGACAGTGGATGCTCACATCACATGACAGGTGATAAGGAAAGATTTGTTCATCTAGACAAATACAAAGGTGGTATGGTTAGATTTGGAGATAACACTCCTAAAAATATCATAGGCAGAGGATCCATCACCTTGGATGGAAAGAATAAGATAGATGATGTTCTATATGTTGATGTTTTGCACCATAATCTACTAAGTGTTGGATAGCCACTTGATAAAGGATATCATTTGGAGTTCAAAGACAACAAGTGCATCATTAGCAACAAGGATGGAGACATGATTGCATCAGGCTCTAAAAAAAAAGGTAATGTTTTTCATCTCACCTCAGATGTAAGTTGTTTTTGTGCAAAAGTAGATGATAGTTGGTTATGGCACAAGAGACTATGTCATATCAATTTTGACAATATAGTAAAGATCCGTAATGTCAAGGAAGTTAGAGACCTACCAAGCATTGCAAGACTAGTTAACACAATATGCAGGGAATGTGTTATGGGAAAACATGTAAGGAGTTCATTTAGAAGCAAGCATACCTCAACTGAAAACAAGTTGGACTTAGTGCATACAGATTTATGCGGTCCTACTCAAACAAGATTATACTATGGTGAAAGGTATTTTATTTTGTTTGTTGATGATTTCTCTAGAATGATGTGGGTTGCATTCTTAAAAGAAAAGTCAGAAGCCTTTAAGAAGTTCAAAATATCAAAGATAAGGTAGAGAATGAATCTGGACTAAAACTAAAATGTTTAAGATCAGATAGAGGAGGAGAATTCACCTCTGACTAGTTTTATGACTACTATGAAGAACATGGAATAAAAAGGCAGTTGAGTGCTCCTAGAACACCTCAACAAAATGGAATTGTAGAAAGGAGGAACAGGATTATACTGGATACAACATGCACCATGATGATTGAAGGAAAAGTGGCACACACCTGTTGGAGAGATGCAGTGAACACAGTAGTGTATACCATCAATAGAACTCAATTGAGACCGGGCATGGACAAGACACCCTATGAACTATGGTTTGGTAATGTACCTACAGTAAAATAATTTAGAATATTTGGTAGCAAGTGCTACATCAAGAGAGATGATAGTATTGGGAAGTTTGATGCTAGAAGTGATGAAGCGATTTTTCTTGGTTACTCTACAAAAAGTAAAGCTTACAGATGTTTCAACTTGAGATTAAAGAAGATAATTGAAAGCACACATGTTAAGATTGATGAGAAGTTTATGATCCAAGAAAGGTATTATGATTATGCACCTTTGATTGAAGAAGAACCCATACCTAATAGTAAAGATACTATGATTGAAGAAATGTTTCATTGCATTGATGTCTCATACAATGACCCTGATTCAAGAAATGAAGAACAACAGATTACAGAGGAAGAAATCACACCTAAGGTTCCTAAATTTACATCCATATACCACTCTAAAAATGATATCCTTGGAGATCAGAGCATTAGTGTTTTGACCAGATCAAAAGAAAAGAATCAAACAGTGGATGAAGAGGTATGTTTACTTTCACAGATTGAACCTTTAAGTGTTGAAGATGCTTGTAATGATTATGACTGGAAAAATGCAATGAAAGAAGAACTAGATGAGATAATCAAGAATGACACATGGAAATTGGTTCCTAGACCAAGTGATAAAAATGTAATTGGAAAAAAATAGATTTTCAAAAACAAAATGAATGAAGAAGGTACAATAATAAGAAACAAAGCAAGATTAGTATGTAAAGGATATGCACAGAGAGAAAGAATAGACTACACTGATGCATTTTCCCCTGTGAGTAGATTGGAAGCCATAAAATTATTTTTGGCATATGCAACATTGAAAGACTTTAAAGTTTATCAAATGGATGTCAAATCAGCCTTTTTGAATGGTGACTTAAAAGAAGAAGTCTACATAGAATAGCCTGAAGAATTTAACCTTTTAGATAGACCAGACATTGTATGTAGACTAAAGAAAGCACTTTATGGACTTAAACAGGCCCCAAGAGTGTGGTATGAAAGATTAGATGGTTATCTCACCAAGATTGGATTCAAGAAAGGAGCAACAGATTGCAACTTGTTCATAAGAGAAACACCTAATGGATTACTATTAGTTTCCATATTTGTTGATGGCATTATCTTTGGAGGTAATGACAAGCTTAGTATAACATTTGCAAAAGAAATGTAGAATGAATTTGAAATGAGTATGATTGGTCCTATAAAATACTTTTTTGGATTAAATGTAAAATAGACAGACAAAGGAATATTCATTAATCAGTCAAAATATGTAAAGGAAATATTGAAAACCGTCAAGATGGAGGATTGCAAGCCAGTATGCACTCCTATGATCATAGGAAGTAAACTTTCAAAAGATGATGACTCCACAGCAGTTGATAAAAAATTGTATAAATCTATGATTGGAAAGCTTATTTATCTAACTCAATCAAGACCTCACATATCTAATGCAGTTGGCATTGTTGGAAGATTTGCAGCCGAACCCAAGCATAATCACTTAATGGCAATCAAGAGGATATTCAGATATCTTAAGGGAACTATAGACTATGGTTTATGGTATCCTAAATCAGAGAATACACAACTTCATGTGTATACTGATGTAGATTGGGCAGGTTGTATTGATGATAGGAAGAGCACGTCAAGAGGAGCGGTATTTCTTGGAGAAAAGTTGGTATCTTGGACAAGCAAGAAGCAAAACTATATTTCTTAGTCAATAGCAGAGGCAGAATATGTTGCAGCAGCACTGAATTATACAAAAATTGTTTGGATCAAACAAATGGTTAAAGACTTTGGTATTCAGGTTGACTATCCTATTGTTATTCACTGTGACAACACCAGTACTATTAGCATGTCTAAGAACCCTATAATCCATGCAAAAACAAAACACATAGAGATCAAGTATCACTTTCTGAGAGAAAAAGTTGCAGACAAGGAAGTGACATTGGATTATGTAAACACAAAAGATCAGTTAGCTGACATTTTCACAAATCCTTTAGCAAAGGATACTTTTGAGTATCTAAGGGAGAAGTTGGAATTCATTCCCTCTCCTAAGTCTGATTAGAAAAAGCAGCAAGTACATCAGTCTTGTGTGATTGATGAATGGTTGACTACTCTACTTCTGGAGTAGTACCTGTGTAAAATGGTTTATGGAACCCTTTTGCCATTGATGTCAATGGGGGAGTATATACCAATAAAAACAAGACAAACAAGGAACACATACAAGGATCTTATACTATGGGGGAGTAAAGGAACACAATAGGGAAGTATGACAATGGGGGAGTATTCAGAGAATACACAGTACATGAAACTGTAGCAATATAGATGAATATTTGTTGAGGATATTGAGAAGATTGTATTAGAAAGAAGACACCATAAATAGAAGTTGTTTTTATATCATACGTTGCCATGAATTCCAAAGGGGGAGATTGTTGGAGATTTGATTCTGAACAGTTGATTGATAGTATGTTTTTCATTGATGACAACATACAATACATAGTAGTACTTCTGTATGTACTTATCAATATGATGACATGAAGACCAGCATGGATAGATACATGTTGTTGACATGTTTACTATGCTATGTTCATACGCGTAGACCCAGATATGAAGTTTCAATAAAGATATGTAATTCTGTTATTGACGGTTACAGTTCTGGAGGAATAACGGTTTAAGGCTGACATATGTAACGTGTTGATCAAGTTGCACCTATATTTAGGATATGCATGTGTATATTCATGATTATTTATGAGTTTTTGATATTAATCTAAATGTGCCAAACATATTTCAAGAAGATTACAAAGTTATGATTAAATTGGTGAAGCCAACTTAGTAAAGTGACGCATCTGTTTAGCATTGACTTGTGCAGATGTAATTATGCTTGCGCATTTAGTAGAGCCAACAAGGATGTTAAGAAGAGTTGTCCTACAGGTCCCATGATCTCATACTTGGTGTATGTATTTATAGAAGGTCATTTGTAATGAGAAGAGTTGTGAAAGCTAGAGATTGACAAGCAGAGCAGAGTGTTGATACAGCAGAGCTATATTTATCATATGTTGATAATATAGATGTTTATGTTGAAGCATTCAAAATATAGATTATATTGTTATATTTATTTACAAGAGGTTAAAGCATCGGTGCATAAAAGGAACTGATCAGACAAGCAGTGTCACAAACAACAGTTCATCTTATTGATACAGTGTGTATAAAATAACCAGAAGGTTGTAGCCTTCACCACTTGGACAGTGAGTCAACCACCCCTAATAGGGTTATATGTAAAAGACTCCTAATAGGGTCTGACCCTTAACCATGTCACTATACTACTGCATTGTAATGTACAACTCGTAACAGGGTTGGAAGATCTTTTAACAGGGATCACTATAAACAGTATAGTTCTTTGTGGGTACTAATTCCCACTGGGGTTTTTACCATTTGGTTTCCCCGTAACCAATTTGATGTGTTAAGTAAAGTGTTATTTGTATGTGCATTTATTTTGTATCACTCTAGATTAATAAGTATAAGATAAAGATTTGAATTTGCAGATAACTGATTCACCCCCCCCTCTCAGTTATCTCTGAAGTATTCTAACAACTTGTATACCAGAACTAAGATTGAAGACCAGTTTTGAAGGAGTTGGGGTCACATTATCAACCACTCCATCATTCACAATGTCCCTATTTTTGTTGACAAACTTCCCTTTGTCTTTGTTGGAAGAGGAGGAACCTTGTTTATTGTCTTTATACAAAGTCAATTCACCTTTCTTAACCATAAATTCCTCTATCCTCATAGCTTTCTTTATCATGCTATTAAAATTAAGGGGACCTTGAAGTTGTACTTGATACCCAAAATCAGGGGTGAGATTATCCAAGAAGATATCGAGTTTCTCAGATTCAGGTATTTTGCAAGGATAATTAGTGCAAAGTTGTCTCCATCTCTGGAGAAGTTTTAGGAATGGCTCCCCTTGTCTTTGCTTGAGATTGCAAAGGTCCCTTATGTTGACGGGATGTTGTATATTGTGAGAATAATGTTGTATAAAGAGATTCACAATCTCATCAAAAGTCGTGATGCCAGTGGGTAGTCGAGAAAACCACTCCATGGAAGGTCCACCCTAACTTCGGGGAAAGAGACGCATCAAATAGGTTTGATCATGCATGAACTCCATAGATAGGGCCCCAAATTCTCTCAAATGATCCTGAGGATCTGTGGTACCTAGATACTTATCATATTTAGGGAGTTCCACACCTTTGGGAAAAGGTGGCATATGAAGACTTCTATCAAAAGGAAAAGGATAGATGCTTTCCATCGTGAATTGTTGTGCGGGTTTGTCCTTATCTTTCATAAGCTAGCTAATTTGATTTTTCATATCTTGAATTACTTTATGCAATTTGGTAGTATCACTCTCTTCTTCTTTAGCCACAAGTGTTTCCACTTGGAAGTTTGGGGGTAGCTTAACTCCTTGTTTTGCCAAATCGAGAAAATACTTTTCTTTATCTTCTGCAAGGAGTATTTCCATCATCTTGATGAGAGATTTATTAGATTTTGCAGCATCTATGTCATTTTGAGTTATTGGATCATCATCATTACGAAGGATCTCATAAATGCTTTGAGTCTGATCTTGACTCTGGTCATATGGAGGAGGGCGATTATGATGTTGCTCTCCTTGTTGACCTTGATCATTTTGAGATTGGTCATGGCCATCATTGTATTGACCTTGCGTGTAATCAAAAGGAGTTGCCATGTCGTTGATGGGAGATTGTGCCATATGCACAGCTTCAATATGAGTGTGAGTATTGAGCTGAGAATTTATGGTCAATGTGACTCTTGGCAGATCAAAGGGCTTGATAGGATTGAAAGGATTGATATGTTCAAAAGGATCACTAAGGCAATGAGTATTGTTAATAGGATCAACCCAAATAGGTGACTTTCTGAAGCTTTATTGATCTGAAAGGAATGAATTCTATTGATCTTGAAACAAAGGATTAGAGCATAGCTGAAACAGTAGTTTCTGATTCGAACTAGGACCTGTACTAAGTGTAGAAGAGGAACTTGAGGATCCCTCCTGGCTATCAGGTTGAATGACAAATTCAGAATTATCTTTTCCTTGATTACGAGGTTTACCCTTACTTGTTCCAGAACCAAGAATGGGGAATATATTACCGCTTCTAGTCGTAACAGGCATAGACGAAGATGAAACAAGAGAGGACCTAGGATCCAACTCAGAAATCTATCTCTAGAAATAATGAAAAGGGGGTAATAGGATAGAACAACCAAGATGTGAGATGCACCCGACATGAATCGTCAAGAGTATGGCTAGAACAGTCGAGATGTGACTATCGCATTGTAAGATACTAAAACATAGTAAAGATAGGACAAAGACAAAGAGATAAGATGAGTTTAAGTAAGAATTGGTTAGTTTGCAACTCAAAACAACCAGTTTCAGACTACAGACAACAAGGAAATAGGTAATCAGACCTCAAGAAAAAATTAGATCAGACAAAAAAATCATTTGTCAGTGGGAAAAAGCTCACTGTTTTAGGACACCAGGGTATAGATTCATACAAGGAAGTGTTGTTTCACATGAGGAAGTGCTCAACTACGTGTGAGAAAATGCAAGCTTACGTGAGGAAGTGCTCAATTTCTGAAATCTCGCGCGAGAAAACTCTAGGTTTCGATAAACAGACTCAGTTTTTGAGACAAAAACCAGATTTTGAGACACAGTCAGGACTATTCTTTGACATAATTTTTAGATTCAGGGTAGTTTTATGATAATACAGATCAACAATCTCAGTTTCAAGGTGACAAGCACTCGTTAACAAGCACGAAGTTTCAATCAAGCAATAGTGACACAAGCAATAGTCATAAAAAGTTCTACCAAGGACAAAGAAACTTAGTAGAATCATGGGAGTCTTTATTTGATCATGATTGGACAGTTTAAGACTCAAAACAAAGACTTAGTTATCGCTACAAAAAAAATTGTAGAGAAGACAAAATTTTTTCCCCATTGTCTTATGCGTATGCGTGCACCTCACACAACAGTGTCACCCCCGAGAGGGCGCCTATGTTTTTGGTGTTTCCAAGGACTAAGTATATATATTCGAAGGTTACTCTTAAAGTAGGAGCCAGCATCATATATCACTTCAAGAATCCAAGTGCATACCTATGTCAAGAATTTAGGGGAGAGATTCTTCCCTCTCCCTGCGCACAGATTATGTCTTCTTTTGGAGGTGATCTAGGTAGGAATCTAACTAAGAGAGTTTTTAGTGGGCTTCCATTCACAATAACCTTTGGTGCCTCTGATACAAAGCTGGGGCATTGTAGCCTCACCAACACTTAAAAGTCATACAACCTTGCAAGCAAGGCTGGGAGCGTCGCCGCTCAGTACAACAAACAAGGCTTTCTCAAGCTGATAGTCAAAATCATGAGAAAGAAGTTACCATGGATTTGGAGTCTTTGGACTCAACAAAGAAGAATTTGTTATAGTGAGGTGGAATCTCTAGAGATAGGTGTGTACTCACTTGGGTCATTCTTGGAAGTTCAACTTTCGGCAGGCCCTCTAAAGGTGACACAAACTTGGCTTGGATTCAAGGGTCCAATTTTCTGATTCTCTCAAAGAGAGAAGAGCATACTTATCTACCTCTTCACCTTACCCAAACATGAAATACATTTTCATCACCGAGATAGCTTCACTCCACCAAATCCACAAGCCTTTGGGTTTCTGATTCTCTCAAAGAGAGAAGAGCATAATCCCCTAACAAGTAGATGTGTTGAAGATTCACTATTTTGATCTGCTTCCCTAGGTATCCATCATTCTAGCAACATATGAGTCTTAGTTTCATCCATGGGCATCACTTCCATGTAATAAAGAGCCTATTCCCCTACTTTGCTATCAGGACCCTTAAGAAATTTTAACAAAGCCCTATTTAAACTATGTGAGTGAAAAACAGTAAACAAGCACAACATTTTTAATATGTCTTTGACAACCATCCACAAGCAAACTGTTAGCAATTTTTCATGAACTTTGACAAGTGACCTACAGACCACTGTTATGCAGTAGTAGAAATCAGAAACATGAAATCAACAACAGAAAGTAAATGTCAGAAAATGGTAACAGTAAATTGTAGAATCTAAAAATTTAATGACTATCTATAAAACTTCATGTGAGAAAGTATTTTGCTGCATGCAAGAAAGTGCAGGGACCTACACAAGAGAGTGTTTCCTCACACGAGAGAATTCTACTGGGAGAAAAACTTCATCTGGCTCCACCTGAAAGTTTGTGTGAGATTTTATACCAGTAATGTACAGACGCATGATAGAGTTCAAATTTTTGTCAGAAAATTTTGAGAGTGAGGTCAAAAATCATTTTTTCTTCCCCACAATGGGTACCAAAATGTGTGTGCTTGAATGTGACCTCTTAAATCAGGCACAAACTCAACATAGTCCTTACTCAATCATTGAATTTGTAAAGATGAACATGAATTGTCCATTTCACAAACTTGATTTAAGTGACCTGTTGCCTCCTATTTAGTTGGGGTTTTTGAATTTACTCTCAGAACGAGAGCCAACAACCTTGACCATTGCTAAAATGGAGGATTTTAAAGTATGAAAGATGAGAAAATTGCCATTAATCTAAGAATGAAAATGCCATTAATCTAGAATGAGATGCAGATTTAATCTGGAATGAGATGCATATATAATTGAATTAAACTAGAAAAATAATCAAATTACACTAGCCATGAGAATGCAATTACACTAAATGAGATTTAAACTAAAATGTACTAAAAGCTATGAAATATGAAATAGGTGAGACAAAAATTAACTATAGTTTTGATGCTCTAAAAATTTCTCTCCAAAATGAAGAAAATGAGGTCTATAATATAGAACCACCTGAGAAGCAAATGAAGAGTTTCTTGAAAAGAAATGGTTGACTCTTCATTTCCACGGAGGAAGGTGAGACAATTTTTGAAGGAATTATTCAATTAAAAGAATGAATTATTGCCACATGAGTGGCTTTTCATATGGAATTATGGAATTTCTTTTTGAGGATAATTCACTCAACTAAGTAAATAATTATTTTAACTCCTTTTGATGTGTATTAGCTAAATGGGGTGGAATTAATTTGATTTAAAAGCACTTAGGACTTTTAGAATTAAATTAATTAATCATAGGGATTTTTAGCTAATAAACCTTGATAATTTAGGAATTAAATATCATGTGAGATTTATGCAAATTCAGGTTTTCTGCATTTGAGACCAAGTTAATTAAAGTCAATTAGGAAGGAAAATTTGCCTAGTACAATAGGACTTCGATGATGAGAATACGCACCAAAATTGATTAGAATTGTGAGGTGTTATAGTGTGTTTTGTGTTGAGAAATGAAGTTATGTTCTTGTAGTCATGATCCATGTTATGTGAAGTATGTGTATTTCTTCTTTTCTTGTTAATGCTGTTAATGGGAGTCTCAAGGCTCACTCACCCTTGGGAGGGAAGAGAAGCCTTGGGGGTGGAGGAGTTTGAAATCCCTTGGTGTAGAGTCTCTCCTCAAGGAGGAGAGGGAAAAATCATGGAGTATGGGCTCCACGAAGATATCCTTAGTTGTTGTTTGTCTTGGGGGACATAAGGATATATTGATGGATTATGGGTTTGATATTGAGAAGGAATTTATCTTCTTTGTAAGCCATGAGAGGGCTTGGTTATATTATGTTTTGGGATTGGCCTTCTCCCTTGGGTATTTGGTCCACTTCACCCCCATTTAAGGGTCCTTGAGTGACCCATTGTGATAGCCTTTGGATTGGGAGTAAAATGTGAGTTCTCTTGCCTTCTTGTATTGTTGTTTGTTAGTTTGTTTGTTACCCACCTTTGTTTCGATCCCCAAGCTCGGGGGTGGCCTCATAAGAGGCCTAGGTTGGGTGGTGAGCAGCCCATGGTCCCTAGTGTTTTCCTTTGTTTTGTTTCATAGATTTGTAAAGCTTGGAGCTACATTAAAGTTTAGTGTTGATCTTGGAAGAAAAGGATTTATTGTTTATGCTCTTCTCTATATGTATATGCAAAGGCCTTTGTGGCAATGAAAGAAAGTATGTCATTAGGAAGAAAATATGAAGAGCCATGTGGCTGTTAAAGAAAATGTATACTTGGGAACATGTAGATATGAACTTTCAAATTTTGGTGGTCATGTTCTTGAATAAATAATGGTTTCCTATTATGAATAAAAAAATGTTGTCTAAAATTTTGTTATTGTTTCAAAAGTTATTATACATAAGATTAGCTACATATCCTCATCTTACTTTCCAAATGGTCATTATGTTGAGTTGTTTCAAGGTTGAAATAAATAAAAGAGAAAACTAATTTTGATTACATAATCTGGAAACTAGCTCTAATATATTTAATCTTGCAAAAATAGAATATGTATCATTTTATACTTAAAATACAAATCTTCATTTTGACTTAAATTTTTTTATGTGTAGACAGATTGTATATATTTATAGCTACATATGCATTTAACTATCCATAAAAATATACATTATTGTTTTCAACAAGGTAGACTTATATATATATATATATATATATATATATATATATATATATCCTTTAGTTCTATTTTTTTTGTTTAAAAAATATATATACACAGTTTCACTATTTTTTTTTATTACCATCAGATTTTACCCCACACACACACACACACACACACACACACATATATATATATATGAGATTTTTAAAAAAATGATAAATAACAATAAAAAAAATTTAAAATTTGCAAAAAAAAATAAAATTTAAGGTCGCATGGGCCGCGACAGGGCTGGGAGTGGCGGTGGGAGGCAAACCCCCACCCACCCCAACTACGCTTCCCTAAAGGAAGGGAGTGGAGGGGGAGGGAGTTAGCCCCCCGTGGCATCCATGACCCCAACCACACAACCACAACTATAAAGTCATGGACTATGGGTGGTGCGGCTGCAGCAACCACTCCCACCTCCACCACACTAAACAAAAAACATAGACCCTGTTTACAATAAAACCACCCCCTCAAAGGTTAAAATATTTGGCCACCATGTAAATTATTCTAACCCCTACGTAGTAAGTATAAACACAAACACATATATACTTACAAAAATGTAAGTATATACATATATTTAAATGTATATATTTTTTGAGATTGATCCCATCTTTGGCCACCATGAGACTTGCAGACCTACACAAATTAATAAAAGAATGGAGATAAAAAAAAGGGAAAAATATTTCTTAGGGTTTGGAGAAGAGGAGAGAGGGGAAGGAAGAGAAGTTTTAATTATTTTAGCCTTCTTTCTTTTTTCCCTAACCCTAATTTTGAGTTAGGGTTAGAGGATTCAAAAAGAGAGTTGACTTTTCTTTTCGGGGGGAAATGATTAATTTTGTGGGGATGTTTTAAATTTAGTTTTGAAGGAAATTTCATTTCCCCTTTTTGGGGTATACTTTAGACTATAATTTGAATTTGATTTGAGAATTTAAAATTGTTTAATGAGTTTTTACTCTAGGATAATTTAGGTATGGTAAATTTAATAAATTAAATGAATTGGGTTTTTTTTTTAAAGGGCCATCAATTAATTAAAGGGATTACATGGGGCTAATATCGAATTAATACGTGGAGTGATAATATAATTAATTAAGTTATTTAATAATGCTCTTGTAATTATACTTAAAATTTATTTCCTCTAAGTTAAATATTAAAAAGATTATTATAGTGACATGTGAAATTTACATTGTTTAAAAGATTAACGAAATAAGTGAATAATGATATATTTAAATCAAGCCAGTTTTATCACTAGGAGGTTGGACTAAATTCCACTACCTTGGTAGGAGAATAAATTTAGCTTAAATGAAAAGAAAATTATTTTAAAGATAATTTTTAAGTAAGTTTTCAATTCAGTGAATTTTAATACTAATCTATAAAAGTTTATGATGATACCCAACTCGTTAATGTTATTTTTATGTGGTCATTATATGTGGCCAGTATAATGGCTATTATAAAAATAATATTAGGATTCAATTATTTAATGTATTTTCCTTAGTGAGATGTCAGAAGATTAATGTAATTAGTAACTTGATTAAGTATTTAATTAATTTATTTTAAGCAACCGTAGGGAGAGTTTTCTCTCACATCATCAAACTCTATTAAGACTTCAGTCAACCTTAATTGGCACTCTCGATACACTTAACTAAGTATAATTGCATTGAGTTGAGGGATGTTGACATGTGGTCATGATTTCCCTTAACCCTACACATGACTCTTGTCAACGCCACCCTGTTGCTCTAACCGAGTAATCATTGTCTTAGCTTAGCAAGCTTGGTAACATCTTAACTATATTCTTAAGACTTTAATTAACCTTTCAAAAAAAAAGTTGTTACATTTTTGGGCATAAAATTTTAGGCATGACACTTGGTATCAGAGCCATGTTGCAACATTGAGACCTTAAACCCACTATGTTTCACCAGTTTTAAACATTTTCTTTTCAACACTATCAGACAAATAAAACTCAAAAATAACAATCACAAAAAATTTAAAACATTATTTTCAAACTACAACATTACTTTCAACTTATACCCTTTCATATACATGTCAGATGCCTCCGGTAATACGGCAAGCTCACGCCCGTAGACGAGGCCGTAAACGTACCCCGGGAGTACGAGTTTAGATAGAACATGATATAGGGGGTGTTGGAGAGGAGTAGGAACCTCCTCCTGAACAACCCCCCAACCCCAACCAGGATGTATTGAATTCTCTTCAAAATCTGGTTGGAATCATTTTGGATAGGATACCACAAGGTAATCAGCAGGCAGGGCCTGGGGGTGTAGTGCGTGAGCATAGTAAGAGTCCCCCGCCTAGGATTGTGGAGGAGCAGGCTGACCATGGGGGTGAGTCAGTACACATGCCACCTCCAGAGGTAGTGGTCCTAACTTATGAGAGGGTACCCTGTGACATAGGGGACCACATCAGGGAACTAATACGCCTTAACCCGCCATGTTTTTTAGGAGCCATGGGTGGGAGTGAGGCTGAGACTTTTCTTTTGAGGCTCAAGAGGTGTTTTGGATTGCACCCTTATGGGAGCAATACAAGGGCACACTTTTCTATCCACTTGTTGAGAGGATCAACAACTATTTGGTGGAGGATAGAGGAGTTAAAGGGTAATCTAGCTATTGACACTCTCACTTGGAGCACCTTCTTAAAGAGACTCAGATACTATTACCTATCTAAGCACTATAGACAATGACATATAGATGAGTTTCATGATCTTCAGTAGAGAGGACTCACCGTCAAACAGTATGAGTGTAAGTTACTGGAACTTATACCCTATGTAGATTATATGAGAGATGAGAAGATCAAGGTCAAACTCTTTGTAAGAGGGTTGAATGCATCTATATCTAGTTTAGTGTGCATGGAAGCACCAGGGAACCTTTGAGAGGTTGTAGAAAAGGCCTTGATTTCCAAGGAGATTCAGGGTAGGGGACAGGATGCATGAGATCGGTCCTAGAACCAAAATTCCACACCACAGGGTTCAGGGTATCAGAAATCCCATTGGAAGGGTAATAATAATAATAAGTATAATAACAGACATTCATTGGGGTAATACAAACCCCCTCCACCCTAGCAGCAGTCACATTAGGGAAAGCAACAAAAAGCTCCTCACAGGCAACAGGGTTCCAAGACCAAACAGTGGCAGGCACAAGGTCCTAGAAGGGACCAGAGATCCCAGGCATCTTCTACACCCCCAGCTAGGACTCAGCAGTCCTCCAGGGGTGGTCAGTACACTACAGCATCAGAGCCCACTATTGGAGATATGGGTAGATCCCATAGATTTTTTGCAACAGTTGACAACAACTAGGCAGAACATCAGGCTACTGTGATTGAGGCTTCAGGTATGATTGGAGGTAATAGAGTTACTATTTTATTTGATTCAGGTGCTATAGATTCTTTTGTTTCTCCATTGGTCATGGAGCATTGTGGGCCAGTGGGAGCTAGATAAGAAGTTAGTTGGGAGGTAGTGTTAGCCTCAGGTTCTAGAGTACCTGTCACCTCCTTGTTTAAGGATTTCCCAATTTAGATTGGTACCATGACTACTATTGTAGATCTACGTATCAAACCTCTTGGGTCATATGGGATAGTACTTGGCATGGATTGGATTTATGTCCATAGGGAAAAGCTAGATTGTCAGAAAAAGAAGGTAGAATGTTTAGATGATGACATAAATGCTACAATTATTCTAGGGGTTCATAGGGTGGTATCCATTTGTATGATTTCCACTATATAGCTTAAGCGGTGCATGCAAAAGGGGTGCCATTTATTTTCCATCACTATCAATGATAAGGAAGAAGAAGAGGAAAAGTAAACCTCCCTTTATGATCATCCTAGGTTACAAGAGTTAGCAGATGTGTTTCCTTGAGAATTACCTGGTATGCCTCACTATAGAGCAGTTGATTTCCATATAGACCTCATTCTAGGAGCCACTCCCATATCTAGAGCACCATACATGATATCTACTAATGAGCTCAAGATTAAGCTAGAGGAGCTCCTTGAGAAGGGGCACATACGACCTAGTGTATCCCCTTGGGGTGCACCAGTTATCTTTTTCAAAAAGAAGGATGGATCACTTAGATTGTGTATGGACTACAGGCAGTTGAACAAGTTAACCATTAAGAATCAATACCCACAGCCTAGGATTGACGACTTGTTTGATTAGTAATTATAGGGTGCCCATGTGTTCTCTAAGATAGATCTTAGATCAGGGTACCATCAATTAAGGATTGTGGAGAGCGATATCCACAAGATAGCCTTCCAGACTAGATACAGACATTATGAGTTCATTGTTGTACCTTTTGGTCTTATGAATTCCCCTGGTATATTCATGAGCCTCATGAATGGGGTATTCCACACTTTCCTTGATAGGTTTGTGGTTGTGTTCCTTGATGACATATTGATATATTCTTGTAATCAGAAGGAACATGAGGAGCACTTGAGGTAGGTATTACAGTGTTTGAGGGATAATCAGTTGTATAGAAACTTGTCAAAATGTGCCTTCTTCAGATTAGAGGTAAGATATTTAGGCCATGTGATATCAGGTGATGGGATCTCAATAGACCCATCAAAGATTGATGCCATTATGAGTTGGCCAGCACCTACTACTATGACCGGGGTTAGGAGTTTCATAGGTCTCAGAGGTTATTTTAGACATTTTGTTAAGGGTTTCTCTAGAGTGGCTCATCCTATTACACCCCTTCAGCGAAAGGGAAAGAAATTTGAATGAACAGAGAAGTGCAAGAGGGCCTTTCACGAACTCAAGAAATCAATTAACATCGCACCTATTTTAGTAGTACCAAAGCCTTCAGTGGACTTTGTGGTTTGCATAGATGCATCCTTAGATGGTTTGGGGGCACTACTTATGCAGGATGGGTGAACTATAGCATATGAGTCTAGGAAACTTAAGACTCACGAGCTCAATTACCCTACCCATGACCTTGAGCTTGCATTAGTGGTGCATGCATTAGTAAGATGGCAACACTTCTTCTTGGGACATCAATTTGAGCTTCACTTAGACCATCAGAGTTTGTAGTATATATTCACTCAGCCGAACCTTAATGCTAGGTAGAGGAGGTGGATGGAGTTCTTATGTGAGTATGACTTTAATTTCCATTATATCAAAGGGAAGGAGAATGTAGTCAAAGATTCTTTAAGTAGAAGGAGACATGAGTTATCATCCATGATCACTGGTAAAGATTTGAGAGATCTTATACTACGTAATTTGTAGGAGGATGAGTTGTATGTAGAGGTTTGTCAGCTGATCCAATCTCAGAGGCCCCTTGTGGGGATATTCTCAGAGTATTCCTTGGAGTCTGATGGACTATTACGTCATAGAGGACACATCTATGTACCTTCTATAGGAGAATTATGTAACACTATTATGCTAGAGGCTCATAGATCCCCTTATGCAGCGCATCCTAGAGTTAAGAAGATGCATGATGATTTGAGACAGCTCTATCATTGGCCAGGAATGAGGCAGCACATTGCAGAGTTAGTAGCCTGATGCCTCGAATGCCAGAGGGTTAAGGTAGAGCATGGTCATCCTGGAGGGCTCCTTCAGCCTCACGAGGTACCAATGTGGAAGTGGGATGTTATATCCATGGAATTTATTATCGGTCTCCCTATGTCATCTTGTGGATATGATGCCATCTTGGTTATAGTTGACAAGTTGACCAAGGTTTCTCACTTCTCACCCATCTGTACCACTTTTACAGCCCCAGCAGTGGCATGGGTTTTCTTGAGAGACATTGTCATTCTACATTTAATTCCTTATAAGATTATTTCTAACAAGGATTCTCTCTTCACATCATCTTTTTAGAGAGAATTAAAAATAGCCTTGGGCACTAGGCTCAATTTTAGCATAGCTTATCACCCAGTGATAGATGGTTAGATAGAGAGAGTCAATCAGGTTCTCGAGGATATGCTCTATATGTATGTTATGGACCATTAGGTTAAGTGGGAGGAGTACCTACATTTAGTAGAGTTTGCCTATAATAATGGGCATCATTCATCCTTGGATGACACCATATCAGGCATTGTATGGTAGACCTTGCATGACACCTTTGAGTTGGGATAGGATGGAGGATAGGGTAACCATTGGACCGGAGTTAGTTCTAGAGATGGAGCAACAAGTAGCCTTAATTCGGAAGCATCTTCTAGAGGCGCAGGATCGACAAAATTAGTATGACGATGCAAAGAGGGCAGATTGGATCTACATGGTCGGAGATAGGGTCTTCTTGAGAGTGTTGTCTCATAAGAGTCCAATCCATTTTGGAAAGGGCTCTAAGCTTGCACCTTGATTTGTGGGACCATTTGAGATACTGGATAGGAGAGGGATAGTAGCCTACCATCTAGCCTTGCCACCTAGCCTGTCACACATCCATGATGTGTTTCATGTTTCTATTTTGAGAAAATATATCTATGATGAGTCTCAGGTGATAGATTGGGATTCCTTACAGGTGGAGTCAGACAGGTAGATAGTGTTGGAGCCTATTCACATTTTGGCACGCCATACGCTAGGCCTTTGAGGCTGAGAGCTGGACCAGGTTAGAGTTAAGTGGGATTGCTATGATGAGGTTATAGCTTCAAGGGAGGACATAGCACAGATGATAGCACAATATCCCCATCTTTTTGATGAACTCTAGGAGGAAGTTCAAGCCTAGTGGGGGAGGATGTGAGGCCTCACCCCAAACCCCATCGTTTCTTTCCTTATATTTTCTTATGATATATTTAGCACATGATACATTATATTTTTATGCACTATGAAATTTGTGGATTTTATGTTTTGTCTTGGATTGATCATTTTGGATGTTGGGTACATGATACTTTATGATGCACCTTAAGGACTATGTCATGTTTCTATTATGGAGTTTTTATTTTGAGACATTTGATTCAAAAAATATTATGGTTATGCTATGGATTATCAATGATATGAGAATTGTTAGAAATGGATGTTAATTTGAAATATCATGCAATGTGAATCTTACCCTATGTTATATGCTTAAATGAAATTATCATTACTTGTAATTAATTTAGTATGTTGATGTTTCCTTAAGGTTTTGAATATTAGTTATTGTCTTTATGAAGAATATTTTATCTCCTTGGACTAATGATATTTAAATTGAGTGTGCAGGTATGAGACCATGGTTTTTAATCCAGAGAACCAAACATAAGTATATGTGAACTCAGTTTAAGCCAAGGTTCGTCTAATGAGAGAAAAGACCTCATTGTATCATGATTTAATTTGTAAACATAAATGGTTGATTAAAGGAATTTATTCCTTAAATGTATTTTCATATTTATTTTCTTTATGGTTATGCCCAAGAGGATATGACATGTGTCTAGTGATGTGTAAATATTTGTGTGTGTCACTTGACACTTGTGAATGTACTTAAGACCATGACATGTCAACTTGGGAATGGATGTCCACCTACCTAGGGAAGTACATTAGTGAATCCCCATATGCATACCTTGGTTTAGGAGATAGAAGTGTGTTCATCTCATTTAAAATTCGTGAGTACCCTTATAGTGAATTTTTGGAGGGGTTAAAAAGTTCCTAGGGGTGTGTTGGGGTCATTTTTAGATATCCCACTTGTTATACCAATAGGTAAGGGCCATTTTAACCCTAGGATAGCCTCTGGTTGACCAAGAGACCCTTCCAAAAGTTGGTTTCCCAAGTTAGACGAAAATCAACTTTTGGGAGGCTTGATCTTGGGTAGATCACTTTTCCATTTTGATGCAAAGACCTTACTCACCTTTTTGGAGTTTCCTTTATAGGATCTATTTTTAGAAAGCTATAAGGGTTTAGGGAAGAGAGACCAATTGGAGGTTTTTCCTTCTCCCCATTAGTTTTCTAGTGGATTTTTAGTGGGGACTCTCCTTGTTGGAGGGTTTGAACACCCACTCTCTAACTTAGAGACTTAGCTAGAGTTGGTGACATTGGAAAGAGGAGTTAGGCTAAAAGGGAGCTCTTCTACAACTTTCTTGCCGTAATCTTGTATCTAGGTTGGTGGAAATTTTGCATCTCATTTTTTGTTGTTTTATTTTGTGTTACAAGAAAGATGAATGTAGTGTGTTTTGTGTTGAGAAATGAAGTTATGTTCTTGTAGTCAAGATCCATGTTTTGTGAAGTATGTATATTGCTTCTTTTCTTGTTAATGTTGTTAATGGGAGTCTCAAGGATCACTCACCCTTGGGAGGGGGGAGCAGCCTTGGGGGTGGAGGAGTTTGAGAGCCCTTGGTGTAGAGTCTCTCCTCAAGGAGGAGAGGGAAAAATCATGGAGTATGGGGTCCATGAAGCTATCCTTGGTTGTTGTTTTTCTTGGGGGACATAAGGACATATTGATGGATTATGGGTTTGATATTGAGATGAAATTTATTTTCTTTGTAAGCCATGAGAGGGCTTGGTTATAGTATGTTTTGGGATTGGCCTTCTCCCTTGGGTATTTGGTCCACTTCACCCCCATTTAAGGGTCCTTAAGTAAAGGATTGTGATAGCCTTTGGATTGGGATTAAAGGTGTGTTCTCTTGCCTTCTTGTATTGTTGTTTGTTACCCACCTTTGTTTGGTTTCCTAAGCTCGGGGGTGGCCTCATAAGAGGCCTAGGTTGGGCGGTGAGAAGCACATGGTCCCTAGTGTTTTTCTTTGTTTTATTTCACAGATTTGTAAAGCTTGGAGCTAGCTATATTGAAGTTTAGTATTGATCTTGGAAGAAAAATATTTATTGTTTATGCTCTTCTCTATATGTACATGTAAAGGCCTTTGTGGAAATGAAATAAAGTATGTTATTAGGAAGAAAATATGAAGAGCGATGTGGCTGGGAAAGAAAATGTATACTTGGGAACATGTAGATATGAACTTTCAGATTTTGGTGGTCATGTTCTTTAATAAATAATGGTTTCCTATTATGAATAAAAATATGTTGTATGAAATTTTTTTATTGTTTCAAAAGTTATTATACATAAGATTAGCTACATATCCTCATCTTACTTTCCAAATGGTCATTATGTTGAGTTGTTGCAAGGTTGAAATAAATAAAAGAGAAAACTAATTTTGATTACATAATCTGGAAACTAGCTCTAATATATTTAATCTTGCAAAAATAGAATATGTATCATTTTATACTTAAAATACAACTCTTCATTTTAACTTAAAA
>MU226429.1:1115560-1129674 GCA_018584345.1 Thuja plicata
TTTATAGGATCTGTTATCAGCAATTGAAGATTGCATTTATCATCAGATCAAAGACTTATGTAGTTGCATTCTAACAAGTGCATCACATCTAAAATCCTTTTGTAGAAGGTGGACTTAACTGTTCTTTACAAATCTCTTAGTAGAGTGCACACTTAATAGTGTTGCTAAAGCTTCAAACGAAGTAGATCTTAACAGGTCTCCATTGTAATACTCCTAATAGGGTAGGTCATCAAAAGTGACCAATTGTAAGCCTTAATCGGCCCCTTCTTATCTATAGATAGTGAAGTATTGAAGGTAACAATCCCCACCGCAGTTTTTACTTCCTAACAGGAGTTTTCTATGATATCATATCTTGTGTTATGTGTTATCTATTTTCATGAATGTTTCTATTATGGTTATATACTAAAGAATTTATGATATGATTGCATATGCATAAAGAAAGATTTACAGTTAGATGAGATAATTTATAAACTGACGATTAAGGGTTAATGGGCTAACCAAAGAAAAATTTTAGAGGTACTGATTCACCCCTCCCCTCTTAGTACATCATTCCAATATAATTCCAATAATAATTACTATAGTCATATTGGATATTTTTGATCAACAAATACAATATAAACTAAATTGTACCATTTTTAAAAATCAATAAGATAAGTACACCATTTTCTCTCATCTATGGAAATAGATATCCTTTCATTTTCAATTAGTCCCTTAGATAAAATCTATAGATTTTCTTCAAAGTGATAGTTTGGTGAAGCATTCCTGATTCAGATTCATAGTACTTATTATCAATTGGTCTTTTCATCTTGTATGGTTAAATCCAATTTATTGTGGCCATAATCAATCGGTCTGTCACTTGAAAATTGATTCAGTTGAGATAACTATGAATTAACTTAGGTTGTACAAAGGATTGGGATGATCTTGACTCTATTGCTTATGAGAAAATAAGGCACAGGTCTACATGTATATTGGATTATGGTCATTTAATTCATTGTTCATAGTTTTGTGAAACCCTAACCATCTATACTTTCCAATTCATTTATATTTACAAACATTTATTTAATCAATTAAAGCATTTTAATTAGAACTTTGTGATTCATTGTTTTCAGTTGAGATTTCTTGCAATTACCTTGCCATATTGTGAGAGAAAGAAGTTATAAATACACTTTATCTACTATAAAAATTCTTAAAGATTGAAGGATAAGTTTAAGGTATAGGCCCACCAACCTTGGTTCTATAGAGCCAATTTGGAGAAGGTTTAGCCTAGACTTGGTTGAAACTTTGTTAGTTGGCCAGATCACTTGGGTTTCTCATCATTGGATTGGCAAGTCCATAGGAAATCCAATCTATTGATTTGAGCACCAACATATTGGTGACTCTACTGGGGAGTTTTGTAAGGATAGTTTGAAGAACTCTCAGGATATTTGGTAATAATTTAAAGATTAAGACTCTACTAGAGACAAGAACCCAGACTAGTGAAATATTAATTTCTTTCTGATAAAGGAAGTGGCAACTCGACTTTTGAAATTTTATAACATATAAGTAATAAATTTATGTTAGGAAAAGGATCTTTAAGACATAATAAATTTGTTGAGTTGGACCAACAAGGAAAGGTAAAGATTCAAATAAAAAAATGATGTATGGACCATGCATCATATACCCTGATAAGGATAATCAAGATTTTTCCTGTGAACAACTCTCTAGTTCAAGTCATCATAGTAATGAAAATAATGAGGAGAATTGTATCCTTGTTTCCAAGTTGATAGGGAAGAACATGAGTTCCAGCATGATGTAAATCAGAAGATGATTGAAAGAGAAGAAAAGGATAGGAAATTGGATGCTATATTTCATGAAATGGCTAATGGAGGCTCAGATGATGAAGAAATGGTTAGGGCTCTTAAGAGGCAACCAGAGGAGGTATTAAGAAATATGAGAATATAAAGAAGTGTAATAAAATCACCAAAAGATAAAGGAATGACTAAGGATGATAGAAATGGTGTATACAATCCTCCTCATAGAAATAATGGGGGGCATATTTTCAACATTGATCATACTAATCCCTTGTTTGAACTAGAAAATAGAGGAAGGTGTGAGAAAAAACAACAATTGGAATGAAAGAAGTGGTCATTATGGATAACTAAACAATGTAGAACAAAATAACCATGAAAATATAATGAATCCTAATGGATCTAACCAATATGAACATTATGGGCATCAAAATGATGGAAGAATTTATAATGAATATCAAAATAAAAAGGGCGCAGAACTATGGCCCAAGAGATTATAATATCGACCCAGATTTTGGACCAAGAATATATAATCAAGGATTTCAGAATGCAAATCATTAGAATCCAAGGCATAGGGAAATCAATCATAATAGAAAAAGCTATAGAGCTCCAATGGTTTCTGACAAATACAAAAAATTAGATTTTTATGGCATAAGGGGATATCCTAATGACATAAAAAATGAATTAAGAAGTGCAATTCCAAAATTTTAAGGAAATGGATAAGAATCAGCTGAGGTGCATTGTGTAAATTTGAAGAATATTATCCAAGAGCTTGATGAATTCAATCAGGATGTATACATGAATTTTTTTTTTCAATCTCTCATAGAAGATGCAGAAGAATGGTTCATAAGTTTTCCAGATAGATCCATATCTAGTTGGGATGAATTTGTTAATCAATTCATAGAAAAATTCAGTGATCACAATGAAACTTCTTTTGCCTCACATGAGTTGACAAGTATGAAGAAAAATCAGAATGAATTTGTGGCTGAATTAAACAAAAGTTTCAACAAAGTTTTAAATAGGATTCCAAGAGATGTTCAACCTGTTGATGCCTTTCTGATAAATTTCTATATGGGCACTTTTGATAGCAAGACCAATTATGAAATCCAATCTCCTAAGCCTTTTACTTTAGCACATGCTTTTAAAATTTCCATAGCTATTGAGAATGATAGGAAGGTATCTGGTATAATTTCTAAGAGGGAGGAAACTCAACTATTCAATCCAAAAGAGCCTAACCAAAAAAAGGAAGAAGATAAATTAGATAATCTTATGAATATGGTGAAAGGCCTCCAAATGAATAATGGAAAAGATAATTTTAAGTACAACTAGAATAATCAAGCACCATACAAAAATGACAAATACAAATTTTAGGACATGCCTTATAACATAGAATTGAAGGATGGGAAACTAGTGAACAAAGAATTAAATACTCCTGATCCATTGAGAAAAAACAACCATCTTGTGGAAAGCTATCCATTGTGTGAAGCCTTCACACTACCAAATTCTTATGAGAATTGTGTTTTTGGCCAAAGATGGAAAGAGGATGAAGATCAAAATGATACTCAGCGATCCACAGCGAATAATTTATCAAGAGATCCTATGTGGAGATATGATGATTATAGCTCTTCAGATGAATACTACGGCAACGATGACCTAAATAGAGTATACCAATATGGGTATTATCAGGAGAGTACTCCAAGATTAAGATAATTAATAGAAGAGGAGAGGAAGAATACACAATAGTTGCAGTGGAAGATGAAAAATTTAATTATAAGTTAAGGAATAGAACATTAAATGTAGACCAAGAGAAACCTCACCAAAGAACTGATCCAAAGAGGCTGAAGCACAGCAACATTTCTCAAGAGAGACAGGTAGAACCTCAGGAATTTCCAAAAATAGCTAGAGAAAAGGTGGTCAGTAAATCTGTTCCTAATGAATGTTATTTCATGTCTAATGCATTGTCTAAATTTAAAATATTTGTTCCTTTTCTTTAAATAGTTAAAATACCTGAATGTAAAAGTGAAGCTTTGAAAATATTGTCTAATGTAGGTAATAAGGAAGATCTTAACCAAGACGTAAAGGGTCCTCGAACTATTTATCTAGGAACTAATTTAAACAAAAATGGAAATCAAATTGATCTTTTCTATCTTACTCTATTGATAAACAATAGATTGGTAAAGAATTATATGATAGATTATGGTGCAATAGTAAACATTATGCCTAATGATGTAATGAAAGAACTAGGAATGAATGTTGATACCAAATTTGGTAGATGTTATGCTATGGATAATAGATTTGTTCCTATTGTAGGCATAATGAAAAATGTTGAATTTAGATTTTCTACATGTCCTGAAATGTCATATAAAATGGATATTACTGTGGTTGAAGTCCCTGCCAATTATGGAATGCTTCTATCTATACAATGGTCTAGCTTAGTAGGAGGTAGTATTCAATTAGATCTTTCTTATGCTTATATTCCAGTGAATGGCAAGGATGTAAGAATTGACTGGGAGATTCAAAGTCCATATATTATTGAGGATGTGGATCCAAGCCTGGTTACACATTTCTGTCATTCTGATATGGATAAATTTCAGGTAAGTATTTCAAAAGATGCAATGCATAATACTGAACCTATTAAGTTACATGCAAAAGTAAGTGACAATACAAATTTGAAAATGTATTTTGATGGTGCTTTCTGTAGGGATGGTAATGGAGCTGGTGTAATTTTCTTTGCCCCTGATAAGAAAATATTTAAATATTCCTTTTTACTAGAGTTTGAATGTACTAACAATGTTGTAGAGTATGAAGCTTTATTTCCTAGTTTGAGAATAGCTGGTAAACATGGAATAAAATGTTTAAGTGTCTTTGGGGATTCTAAATTAATTGTTTCTCAAGTTAAAAGAAAGTTTTTTGCTAAGAAACCTCTTATTAAAAGATATAGAAATGAAGTATGGGATTCTATAGAATGTTTTGATGCCTTTTCTATTAACTAGATAGATAGATAGATAAACAAATATCCTTGCAGATTTTATGGTTAATTTGGCATTGAAGCATATTGACATTCCTTGTGAGGACATAGTTCAAGTTGAAGTTAAAATCAAGCCTTCTATACCTGATAACATAAACAACTGACAAAGCTCCGAAGATGACAGAGACATAATTAGACTTTTGGCATGTGAGCAAGAGTATGAAGATCAATTGATAGACTTAAATGCTCATGTTAAGATGGGGGATGAGAAAGATGTGTTGTTTGGAAAGGAAGTTATTCATCTTAAAACCAATAAGGTTCCAAAAGGGCTTGTAGCTATGGAGAGATTTTTTGACAATAAAGATTCAAAAATGGACAAGAAACTAATACATTTGGTACCAAATTGCAACGGCAGTGCCGTTACAGTTTTTCCGTCACAACTTTGTCATTGTCACAATTGCGACGATAGACCGTCACAATTGCAACGACGAAAGGGTTGTGACAGAAAAAATGCAACGGCAGTGCCGTTGCAATTTGGTACCAAATGTATTAGTGAGAAAAACACTAATGTCACAATGGATAAAGTAGAAAGGATAAACTTGGGAAATGAAGAAACTCCAAGGGAAGTATTTGTGGGTAAAAGTTTAACCCCCAAGATGAGAGAAGATATCATCAAACTATCGAGAAAATATAGGAATATATTTTCTTGGTCCTATGATGAACTTAAAGCTTACCAAGAGGACCTTTTCCAATATGAGATACCTTTGAAGCCTAATGCCAAACCATTTAGGCAAAGAAAAATACCAATAAACCCTAATTTGGCTCCCAAGATGAAATGTGAATTAATCAAAATGAGGGATGTTGGTATTATAAATCCAATTAGACACTCAACATAGGTTTCAAATTTGGTGCCTACTAGAAAAAAGAATGGTGATATTAGACTTTGTGTAGATTTCAGAAATCTAAATATATCGTCATTAAAGGACAATTATGCATTACCAAACATGGAAGCATTGTTGCAAAAGGTCACATGAAATGAATTATTATCAATGATGTATGGGTTCTCAGGGTATAACCAAGTGAAGGTTAAAGAAGAGGAACAATATAAAACAACATTTACTACACCTTGGGGTACTTATGCATATGCTAGAATGCCTTTTGGACTCACTAATGCAAGGGCTACCTTCCAAAGAGAAATGTATGTGGCCTTTGAGGATTTTATTGATGTAATTATGCTGGTATATCAGGATGACCTAACTGGTTATTCTAAAAGGGCAGGTGACCATTGCAAACATTTGGAAGAAATATTTCAAAGATCTCTTGAATATGGGATATCATTGAACCTAAAGAAATGTCATTTTGTTGTCACTGAAGGAAAATTGTTAGGACATATTGTGTCCAAAGATGGAGAAGAATAGATCCTAAGAGGATTGTAGCAATAGATAAAATTGAGGTCCCAAAGAATGTAAAAAAGTTCCAATCCTTCTTTAGACAAATAAACTTTGTAAGGAGGTTTGTCCCAAAAATTTTAGAAATAATTAAACCAATTTCTATGATGTTGAAGAAGGGTGAAAACATGAAATGAACAAATGAATCTTTAGAAGTATTTGTAAATATTAAAAAATAAATCAAGGAGGTCCCTGTTCTTAAGTCTCCAGATTGTACTATATCATTACAATTATTTTCTTTTGCATCATATCACACCATTGTTGTTGTCTTGTTACAAAATAATAGTGAAGTTTATGAACAACCAATAACACTTTTTAGTAAGACTCTTCAGGCTTCTGAGTTAAATTATGATATTAATGAGAAACAAGCTTATGCATGTGTAAAGGAAGTAAAGCCTTTCAAGCCTTACTTGGTAGGAGTGAAAGTACTAGCCTATGTTCCTAATGTAGCAATAAAGGATATATTTAGACAATTAGAGGTCACTAGGAGAAGATGTAGGGGGTGAATCAAATTTAGGAATTTGATATAGAGATTCAGATCACTATAATTTTCAGAGGACAATGATTAGAAAGGTTGATTAAAGAATCAAATATGGATGCATTACAGGTCAATCAGGTGGATTTAAGTAAGACTCAGACTAGTATTGAGAGGTGCCCTTGGTATACTAACATAGTACATTTCTTAAAACACATGAAATTTCCAGAAAACCTTACAGATAATCATAGAAGGATACTAAATTGTAGGCATCTAAGTATGTATTCATACAAGGAGACCTATACTAGAAAAACATGGATGGTATACTTATTTTTTGTTTAGATAAATATCAAGAAAAGGAAGTGCTCAAGGATCTTCAAGATGGACAATGTGGGGGACATTTTTCAGCAAAGACCACTGCCCATAAAATATTGAATGCAGGATATTATTGGCCTTGGTTTTTTAAAGACTGCCATGAATATGTTCAAAGATGTGAAGCATGTCAAAAGTTTTCAGGAAAACTAAAATATAATGGTGCATTAACTCTTAATCCTATGTCTACTCAAGAACCATTTCAAATGTGGGGAATAGATTTCATAGGAGAATTCACTGATACTTCTAGTGGTGGACATAATGGATTTTGGTGGCCACTAAATACTTCACTAAGTGGGTGGAAGCCATACCTACTAGACAAGCTACTAGTAAGGTGGTGATTAAATTCCTGACTGAAAATATATTGACAAGATTTGGTGTTCCTCATAAGATTTTTTTTGATAATGTTATGTGTTTCAGATCTGTAGAATTCACTAAATTTCATGAGAAATATGGAATAAAAATTTCTTATTCATCCCCTTATCACCCACAAGGAAATGGCCAAGAAGAATCTAGTAACAATATTATAATGAAGATCATCAAAAGGATGTTAAACAACAAAAAAAGATCATGGGATACAAAGTTACCACTTGCACTTTGGGCAGACAAAATTATAGTTAAGAATTCTACTGACTATGCACCATATGAACTTGTCTACATAAAGAAAGCTCATTAACCATTGAATAATTTGTTACCAGTGTACAAATTTGTGAGTAAAGAACATTGGGAAGAGGTGGATTTAATGGAGGATAAATTGTAACAACTTGCAGAATTGGATGAAATGAGAAATCAGGCTCAAAAGAGAAATCATGAATTACAACAAAAAGTGAAGGTTTTGTTTGACCAAAAAACCATAGAAAGGAAGTTCCACAAAGAGATTTAGTTTTGAGATGGAATGTAAAAGATCAAGATAAAAGAAGACATGGACAATTTGAGGCCTTATGGGTAGGTCCTTTTGTCATCATTGGTAAAGGAAGTGAGAATTCTTATCTTTTACAAGATTTGGAAGGTTATCCTCACGTGATTCCTATATGTTGTCAGTATCTTAAACCTTTCTTCTCTTAAAATAAGAAAAAGGAAAGTTTGTTTTCCTTATTTTTATATATGCATTGTATTCTTTTTTTCTTCTAATGGTCTACTTCTCTAGAGATAGCTAGGATCTTGTTGTGTCCAGCTATGCTTGCACATCCCCAGAAAGAGCCACTAGTGGCACCCAAATTTATAGATCAAATTTGGATATGAAAATAATTCAGGGAAGTATTCCTTATGTTCATTATTGTGATTTATGATTTTATTTCCTCCTTAAAACCCTAGCTGGTTTATGGAATGTTCTATTTCCTTGTTACTTTTCTAAGTAACTTAAGTATCTTATTCATCATGTGCACATTACAATTTCCTTGGTTGTCTCTTAATATCATGACCTAGAGGTAATATTCTATCTCATTCAGTGACTTATCACGACCTTTAGTCTTGTGATCTTGAAATGAAAAGTAATATGCTTATTTGATCTTGAGACTTAACACAAACCATTAATTTAATTTCAATTGTGTGTTGTGTGCTAAGTCTCATGATGAAACCAAAGTTAGTCAGAACATCTAGTGATTGAGCGATACAGTCTATCTCGTGATCTCTAGATAAACTCAAAGTTAAAGTCTGGTTTGGTCTTTCCTTTTAGTTGCATGATCTCCAGATGTACTTGAGGTTAAGTCATTTCTTGGGAGACTTAACATGAGACATAGATGCAGTTCTGATCCTATGACTTGTGCTAGATCTCGTGATTAACCAGGGGTCAAGGAATTCTTTTAGAGACTCAAAGATGGCTTTATTTGTGTAATATCATGATCAAACTCAGGGTTTAAATATGGTTTTCTTTTTTCCTTAGTCGCGTGATCACCAGATGGTCTTGGGGTTAAGTGAAGGATTTAGAGATTACATGCAAGCCATAGATGCAGTTTTGATCCTATGGCTTACACTAGATCTCGAGACAAAGTCAAAAGTTAGAAAAGTTCATGAGATTACACGCGAGGCATTGATTCAGATTAGATCTTGCAGATGGCATGAAATATTAGATTAAACCTCAGAGTTATGAAATAATGTTGTGACTTAGAATTTCTTTCAGTCACATGATCTCTAGATGGACTAAGGTTAAAATTCAAGTAGGGTAAAGTTAAATATGGGTCCGCCAAGTTAAGATATGAGTCATCGATGCAAATCAAATCCTGTGGCCAGTGCTAAGTCTTGAAATAAACTCTTGGGTTACAAAATGATGTCACGACTTTGAGTTTCCTTTAGTCACTGAATCTCCAAATAAATCATGGTCAAGGTTGTTGAAGTCAATTTTAGTTTAGAGTTAGTTATATACGAAACTATGGCCATTGATCAGGATCAAATCTTATGGCTTATGCTAAGTCTCTGAATTAAACCATGGTTAGGCTAGATACTTGGAGATTGCGAGTTTCCCTTAGTCATGTGATCTCGAAATGGATTAGAGTTATAGTAAGGTTAAGTCAGGATCAGTTCATAGTTTGTAAAGATGAATTATATGTCATTGATTCAGTTTTAATATTGTGGATATCTCTTAATCTCGCAATGAAAAGGGATATGTTCTTAAGGGTCAGAGATTTGGCATAGACTGTGGATTTTTTTTTAATCAGATGGTTGTCTCATGATCTCGCAATGAAATGGAATATTCTTCTATGGTCTAGAGATTAAGCATAGGTCATTAATATTATGTCCAATCTTTTTGTTCTTGTGAAGTCTCGCAACAAAATCAGAGTTAAGTAAATGATCTCATGAATTGGAGACATAAAGGAATTCAGAAACCCATGGTTAAAGCTGAGTTGGGGCTAAGGTTAGAGACTATGGTAGAGAATCAGAAAGTTCCATTTGATCAAGTGGTAGGAATAAACCCTTGAAGACAAGATGCTCAAAATATATTTATTAAGGCATCATGCCTTGAAGACATGTGTCCATGGCAGGCCAGGTTGAGAAAAGAAGGAATGAAGTAAAGACCGATCAAGTTTAGACAAAATCAACGGTGGGTGTAATGCCTCAAAGAAAAAATGCAAGCTATTTAATATTCAAGGCATCACACCTAAATGACATGTGTTCTGGACCCACCAAGGCTAAGATAGTGGACATCAAGGATACATGTGGCAGAGTGTGGTTGGTTGAACAAATGATAAGGATAATATATAATTTTGAAGGCATACTAAGTTTGAGTTACTAATGATCTCATCTTTTCACACATGGTTTTAATCAATGACCATGTCTTAATTGAGCGATAAATATGATTAGGAGTTACAAAGGTTCAAAGATTAAATGTCAATTAAATTTGATGAACATTGAAGGTTGGTGTAATGCCTCAAAGTGGAGATGCATGAATTTCACTCTTTGAGGCATTACGCAATCTTGACACGTGTCCTCGATAGTAAAAAGATAGAGTGCCCGAGTGGCTGTGATGATTGGGATTTATTTTTTCTATTTTATGTTTTAATATTATTTTTATATCTCTTAGGGTTTGGTGTATTATTTGATCCGTCGACATCGCTGTGCAGGGTTTTTAAAAGGTGGAAAAACATGAAACTATCTATTGACAGAGTAATGCGACCATGATGAAATATAGGATGATTACTACATGCAAACATACTGGGATGATTCTTATAAAGATGAAGGAATACTAGAGGATGGTTGACAAAGTCGACATACCTATTTTCAATAAAGATGATATTTGACATGCCAGAGATGATATTCATTATCAGAAGCAAATATATTTGATAAATACATATGGTCAAAGTAATGTGATTATGTAGAGTCATTGTTTAATAATCAAAGAATGAATATCAGAGATTTACTAAGCAATTATGGTTGAAACCAAATTGGTTAACAAACTATTCTTAACTAGGATGATTAATCATTCCTTTATTGTAATTAATGTTCAGTTGTTGATCTTAGGATTAGGTTTTATTTATCAATAGACACATCATTCTGAATCTTGTTTGCATCCTTTGAACTACATATAAATAAGGATACCAAGACCATGTGAAAGGGAGATTATTATTATCACTATAGTCAGATTGGATATTTTGATCAACAACTTCAATATGAACTAAATTGTACCATTTTTTAAAATCAATTCGATAAGTACACCTTTTTCTCTCATAGGCAGGACTAGATATCGTTTTATATTGAATTAGTTCCTTAGATAAAATCTATAGATTTTCTTCAAAGTGATAGTTTGGTGAAGCATTCCTGATTTAGATTCATAGTACTTATTATCAATTGGTCTTTTCATCTTGTATGGTTAAATCCAATTGAATGTGGCCACAATCAATCTATCTATCATTTGAAAATTGATTCAGTTGAGATAACTATGAATTAAATTAGGTTATATGCCCATTTCATAACACCTCTAAAGTGATATGTTTCTTGTAAACTGTCTCTAAGGTTGTACAAGGGGTTGGGATGATCTTGACTCTATAGCCCATGAGAAAATAAGGCACTTGTCTATATGTATATTGGGTTATGGTCATTTAATTCATTGTTCATAGTTTTGTGAAACTCTACCTATCTGTACTTTCCAATTCATTTATATTCACAAACATTCATTTAATTAATTAAAGCATTTCAATTAGCACTTTGTGATTCATTATTTTTAGTCAAGATTTATTTCAATTACCTTGCTCTATTGTGAGAGAAAGAAGTTAGAAATACACTTTATCTACTATAACAAAGCCTTAATGCTTGAAGGATAAGTTTAAGGTAGAGGCCCACTAGCTTTGGTTTTGTAGAGCCAGAATTACAGAAGGTTTAGCCTGGAATTGGTTGAAATCTTGTTAGTTGGCCAGATCACTTAAGTTTTCCATCATTGGATTGACAAGTCCATAAGAAATCCAATGTATTGATTTGAGCACCAACATGGTGGATGAATGATGCTATGCTGGAGAAATTTTGGGATTGTTGGTGGATGGTTTTTGATAAACCACCCCACAACAATATGGAGGTCCCTTTTTATTTTCTTAAAAAACTATATGCTGAATTTGTGCTTTCTTAAAAAACCATATGCTGAATTTGTGCTTGGTCAAAAAGTTAACTATTGGAGTATAAGATCAAACATGGACATAAGCAGAGGCACTCCCAAGAATAGACTAGGGGCTCATAAGAAAAACAAGGACCTTATGTCCCTTTTGAAATTAGCTCACTCCTCTAGTGCAACATCCAGATGTTATTGCAAAGGCTGGCTCGCAGAGCATTAAGGCCATCCACACCTTGAGCGGGCTTTTGATTAGGCACACATGGTGAGGATTTGGCCCTTATGGTTCAGCACTTTGTTAGGGGGTTGAATGAATGCATCATTGGGGAAGTTAGACTCTTTGAGCCTACGTCCCTCAGGGAGGTGGTCATAAAGGCTACCCTTGCAGAGGAGAATCTAGCATTGGGCTATGGTGGTCATTCAGGAGTGCACTCGAGAGCACCTACTTCTTTTGTTGGAGGTAATCATTCTCAGGGAGCTGGGAATTCTAGAGGTCCTTCTACCATTCCAAATGGTAGTCAGTCTCATCAGCAAGGAGGAAAAAATCCTTCTTCTTTTAGTGGTCCTCAGATTAGGAACTTTCGTGACATTTAGCGCAACAAGCGCAATCGGTTGGTTCAACTAGCACAAAGTGTGTATCAGGATGTCAGTGGGGGTAATGTTCAGTAGTCTAGAGCACCTTCAGTTAGAGAAGGTGGTAGCAAGGGAGCTTACTTTACTTGTGGACAGTTTGGACATTTTGCTATCAATTGTCCTCAGCGTGCATCGCAGTCCTTCAGACAGAGGCTAGCAGCTTCTGAGCCTACAGTGGGTAATGTTGGTATGTCTCATGGAGTGTATGCATTGTTTGATTGTCCTCCACCTATGTACTATGCTCCTGTGAGTGGTGCTACGAGTAGAGGTCCAACAACTAGTTTCCAGATTCCTACAGTGGAGAATGACCCTCAGTGTTTGAATCAGAGACCTGGGTAGGGTCCTATGGGACCCACACTTTGAGTCTTTCAGGACTTGGATTAGATGTTCTGTGGTGAGAGATTGATTTCTCTATCTTTTTTTTAGGCTTCCAGGAGTAAGCCTAGTTTTAGGGGAGGAGGATGTAATACCCACCTCTTAGGTTGCTTTTCAGTTCGTGGATGCCAAACTCTTTTAGGCATTTTGGATGTATGTGTTGATTTAATCAAATGATTTAGATGATATTATGTGTTACATTTTAGTATGTTATTGATCCATTGTTAGTATGTTATATCATTGGTGTATATGTGATTTATGGTTATTTTACTATGCTTATGTATATGTTAGGATTTCATTTCAATTATGGTTTTTTGACAATATAGACCTTAGATTTATATGCACATGGATCATTGTATGTTTTCATTACTGTTTGATGTGCTTGGTATGATATGGGATAAAGTCGTAGTTACTTGCTTCGGTGAGATCCACATGATAACCTAGTTTCAACCATTGTTTTCCATATGATATATGCATGTATGTTCGTCTTTGTGATGACAGGTTTGCAGGTACTGGGTTACGTCTTTCCTGAATTGGCAGGAGTGAGCGTGCCCTATCACATTAATCTCAATGGTAAGAGAGGGGAGATAGTTTTCAGGTCTAAATCCTATCCTAAACCTAATTGTCCTAGTTAGTGGACAAGTATCTGTTTGACTACCTTGACTGAATTCGTATAGTTGATAGGAATTTGTGTATCCCTTTCCTTGAGCATGTTTGATTTTGCATGTGTCTGATTTCAGATGCTTGATGTGATTATGTGAGTGTTATATCATGTTATTTATTTAATTGAATATTATTGCAATTAATTATTAAATATAGGGTATTTAATTAATTAAAAATTAAATTAAATACCTACGTTTAATTGAAAGGTTAATTAAAGTGCAATTATTGAATTTTAATATTTAATTAAAAATTAGAGTAAATATGCTTTTATAATTAATTAAATAATTAAATATTGAGTTGCATGGATAATTGTGATGTAAATATTTAAGTTATTTAAATTAATATTTTATTAATTACATGT